>PVHP010016136.1:0-36434 GCA_004024765.1 Zapus hudsonius | reverse complement strand
GGTTTATTCTTTAATTGCTGAAACAGTGAGATCAGATGCAAAACCAATACAGCAAGAGCTTGGAAGAGTTTAAGGCAAGAATCAAAAAAATAAAAAATCTGGACCCTCTAATGTCTTTGGGCAGGGGTTAAAATGCCAGTTGAAAATACAAAACTAAATGCTAAAGAAATTGGTGGGCTTGAAGCCATTGAACGTATGAGATAGAATCTTGAAACAAAATGAAATTCTTCAAAGTGTGATCACCATTCCTGCCCACCCCGGACAACCCAAAGAGATTTAGTTTGGTTTCAAACTGGTTAACTTGTGTTTAAAAATTATTTCTCTTTATGGATAGTGCATGTCGTGTAACTAATGCGTCTTCCATATTGCTCTGGCTGTCAGAGAGCTCAGGAACTCATTGATTCAACTTAAATTTCTTCATAGGTCTTGCATATCAATGTTAGTAATATTCCTTCTGGTTTTGATTTTTTTTCCTGATCCTGGTTTTTATCTAGTTAGATTTTTGTCTTATTGCATGTATTTCTTGTAAGCTACCTCAAATCTTTTGTTAGATAGATTCTTAGATCAAAACAACTTGGATTTGTGGTTCAATTTAAGAAGAAATGAATGTTTTGGTTTGGTTTCGGAGTTCAGCAAATTAGTGTGATTAACTCTGATTTGAGGTTTACAGTTGTATTATGTTAAAGTCCTTGGTATTTAATACATCAAAGGGCCCAAGAGCTTGCACTTAACCTCCTGCCCATTAACACTACACAGTGCGTCACGTGTCTGTTTCCAGTGATTACGCGGTGAGCAGCCATCTGAGATGGGGTCCTGGTCTCCTGCTCAGCCTGTAGGTACTGAGGAGCTGGATGCCAGCCTCCAAACACAGATGCCAGCAAGAGTTGAGAAAGTTTCCACGCTCGCCCCTCCCTGCATCTTTGTTTTCAGAGATAAAGGCTTAAGTCTTCTGTACACAAGAAAGTCCAAAATCCTCATCACAGCAATTCCAGAACCGCAGGTGTTACCTTTTCAGGATGGTTGGAGGAGTTTGGGTCAAAGAGAGAGTACAGGGAAAGCCCATGAGTGAGGCTCAGGCTTTGGGAACCTTCCAGAGAAGCCCTCGGCCCTGTGAAGGAGCACTCAGGTAATCTAGTGATGGGCTCAGGCATCAGGGTTGTGGCTGCTGCAAAGATGCTGGCTCCTAGTTGGCCCTCATGTAAACACTTTGCTACAGTTTGAATCTAGAATGTTCCCCAAGGCCCAGGTTTGAAAGGCTTAGTCCCCAGGCCGCTAAGGGAGGGAGACCACTTTCGTCATGGAAAGGGCAGGGTTTTGTCTTTACTGGAATAGACACTTATTCTGGGTATGGATTTGCTTTTCCTGAACGGAGTGCTTTAGCAAAAACTACCATCCATGGGCTCATAGAGTGCCTTATCCACCGTCATGGTATTCCACACAGCATTGCTTCAGACCAAGGAACTTACTTCACAGCCAAGGAAGTGCAGCAGTGGGCTCGTGATCATGGAATTCACTGGTCCTTCCATGTGCCCCACCACCCTGAAGCAGCTGGCTTGATAGAACGATGGAATGGCCTTTTAAAGAACCAGTTATGGTGCCAACTAGGTGGCACTAGTCTGGAGGGCTGGGGCAAGATTCTCTAGCAGACTGTGGATGCTCTGAACCAGCGTCCTATATATGGTACTGTTTCTCCTATAGCCCGGATCCATGGGTCCAGGAACCAAGGGGTGGAAATGGGAATGGTACCACTTACCATCACCCCAAGTGACCCATTAGCCAAATTTTTGCTTTCTGTCCCCTCAAACTTACACTCCACTGGCCTAAAGTCTTGGCTCCAGAAGGGGGAGTGCTTCTGCCAGGAGGCACAGAGAACATTCCATTGAACTGAAAGCTAAGACTCCCCCCTGGCCACTTTGGGCTCCTGATGCCCTCTGGTTAACAGGCCAAGAAAGGAGTTACAGTGTTAGCAGGAGTGATTGATCTATACTACCAGGGAAAAATTGGACTGCTCCTCCACAATGGAGGCAAGGAAGTCTAGAGTGCAGGAGACTCTATAGGGCGCCTCTTGGTGTTACCATGCCCTGTTATCAAAGTCAATGGAAAACTACAACACCCCAATCAAGGCATTGTGAAAAATGGCCCAGATCCATCAGGAATGAAAGTATGGGTCACCCCTCCAGGTGAAGAACAAGACCTGCTGAGGTGCTTGCTGAAGGTGGAGGAAATACAGAATGGGTAGTAGAAGAAGGTAGTTACAAATACCAACTAAGGCCACGTGACCAGTTAAAAAAAACCAGGTCTATAATTGCAATGAGTGTTTTGGTCTTACTTTTATAAGAATGTTTGTGCAAATGTACACCAATACCTTTGTTCTTCCTCTACTTCTCTATTATGTAATTAATATTGAGATTATATCATTAGGTAACCATTCTTGAATTTATATTTAATTTATTACATATTAGAGATTAAGCATGCCTCAATGGACCTTGCCTGGTGTTGGGGAGAGATTATGCATTTGCAGTTGTTTGTGGGATAGTTATATCATGTTAGGTGGAATTATGATCTTGTTATTGTCTTCATTTGGAGATTAAGTATGATGAAAGAAGATATGGTTTGATGTCAAATTGACAAGGGTGAACTTGTGATGGTTAGCTTTTGTTGTCAACTTGACCTTTTTAGTAATCTTGTGTGGGTCTCTGAAGATGTTCACAGGAAGGCAGCCCTCTCAGTAGGGGGCATGATGTAAAGAAGCTCAGGGAAACTAGAAATGGATATCCCTTCTTGGGAAGACAGTGCAGGAAGGAAATTCCAGAGACCCAGGAAGCCAACAAGTCTGGGATAGGGTTGCAAGACCTCACCCTATATAAAGGGAAAAGAAATCTCTCTCTCCCCAGCCTCCCTGCCTGCCTGGCTGTGGGTGCTTGTCTTGCATCTCTTTGTTGGCATTGGAACAGAGCTTCCTCAGCCTTCCAGCCTGGTGGAAGACCAGCAGCTCCCCAGGAAACCTTTAGGCCTTCAGTGCTGGATTGGGACTGCTGAGGCCTCCAGCCACGTGGACTCAGCGGCTACCAGTTCCTTGACTCTTGAGCTTGCAGGCTGCAATTGATGGCTGCCTTCCTGTGAGCTAATTCAATAAATCTCCCCCTTTTTAACTACAATTCATTCTGTTGGTTCTGTTCCTCTAGAGAACCTTAACTAATACAGCTTAGTCCCCAGCTTGGCACTCTGGAAAGGAAATTTGAAGATGTGAGGCCTAATAGGAGACCTTCCACAATTAAAGTCATTGTTTGAAAAACCTTCTGGCTCCAAGTTCAATTCCCCAGTGCCCACATAAAGCCAGATGCATGAAGTGGTCCATGCATCTGGAGTTCAACTGCAGCAGCAAGAGGCCCTGGCATACCCATTCTCTTAAATAAGAAAATAAATAAATAGATATTTTTAAAACAAAGAAAACATGAATGACCTGAATGGTAGGTATATAAGAAATATATAGATTGGAGCATGAAAATTTTTAAAAATGAGACTGTAGAAAAGAACATAAAATGCATGTAAAATCAGCGAAGAAGTGTTACTTACATGTAAAGTAGGTGCCCATAAAGGTAGGAAAGACAGAACAGAGCAGAAACCATCTTTGAGGAGATGGCTGAATAAGGCTGGGCAGAATTTTTAAAACTAGTTAGCGGTGAACCCAAGCTACATAGACAGAAAGGAAGATCACCTCAACATGTCACAATAAAGCTCATGACAGCCCAAGACAAGGAGAGGTTTGTAATGTAGCCAAGGTGAAAAATGATCTTTACCACCAGGGAAGCAAACACAGACTGGAAACAGAAATAGTACGAATGAGATAACAGAAAAGACACCGCCACTGAGGAGGGGATGCCTAATGAAAACAGCCTCCCAAAACAAGCCTCAAGACACCTCCAGACAGACAGAAAGAAGGGGCATGCCAATACCATTGCAAATAACTCTAGATACATGTGTCACTTTGTGCATCTGGCTTTTTGTGGTACTGGAACCAAACCCGGGCTGGTAGAGTTTGCAAGCAAGTGCCTTTAACCACTGGGCCATCTCCTGGACCCCAGGAGGTCTTTTAAATGATAAGACTCTGAGCTTGCATCCATCTGAGATCCTCCAGACAGGCAATCTGCAGAGTCAGCTTTTCTGTTGCCTACCCCTGTCAGAAGACCAGGAAGGGAAAATGAATGAAGCTGGCATTTTTCCCCTCTCAGCTCAGTTGAGTAAAAGGCTGTAAAAACAGGCTGCACATGCCTCTGAACCAGGCAGGGAGCCATCAAGGACAGTGTCTCCTGGAACGGGGCACAGAAGGGTGGATGTCATCTCAAAGTCTTGGGACTGAGGCCCTTCTGCACACAATGTCCTTAACCAAGCTTACTGGACTTGGGCCAGAGAAAGCCTGGCTCTCTCTGAATCATAGCAGGGGAAGTGCAAGGCTGTCCTTGTAAACTGGGTCAGAGTGAGTCCCAAAGACAAAATAATAATAATAACATATCCAAATCCAACTCTTTGGGAAAACCCTAGGATGGGGGCTGGAGAAATAGCTCAGCAGTTAAGGCTCTTGCCTGCAAAGCCTAATGACCCAGGTTTGATTCCCCAGTACCCATGTAAAGCCGATGCAAAAATGGTACATGCATCTGGAGTTTGTTTGCAATGGCTGGAGGCCCTGGCACACCCATCCTTTCTGTCTGCCTCTCTTCTCTCTGCCTCTCTCTGCTTGCAAATAAATAAATAAGGGCTCTGGAGAGATTACTCAGTGGTTAGGTGCTTGCCTGCAAAAACTAACAACCTGAGTTTGATTCCTCAGTGCCCACATGAAGCCGGATGCACAAAGTAGCACATGCATCTGGAGTTCATCTGCAGTGAGTGGAGGCTCTGGTTACACATCCTCTCTGTCTGTCTCACTTCTATCTCTTTCTGCTTGAAAACAAATAAAGTAATAAAGTAATATTTTAAATAAGTTAATAAATAAAATATTTTTAAAACCCTAGGATGATGGGAAGCCCACGGGAATGCTCCCTGGCATGCCAAATCATCGACTCTCCCTGAAATCCCACCTCTGCCTAGACCCACTTGGCATTCTCTTTTCCAGTCAACTTGTCTGTCTGTTTTCTTTATTGAATTTGGTGCTGCAGCCCCAGGCCTGGGCGAAGTAGTGAAGTCAATAACAACGACAATAATATAACAATTACTTTAATGAAGCCAATATATAGGGAAAAGGGGTGAGGAGAAAGAAATGACAGGCTGGGGAGATGGCTCAGTGGTTAAAAGCATTTGCTTGCAGTTTGACAGCCCAGGTTTGATTTCCCAGTACTAATATCAAGCCAGATGCAAAAAGTGGCACATGCGTCTGGAGTTCATTTGTTGCTGCAAGAGGCCCTGGTGCACCCTTTCTTTCTTCTCTCTCAAGCAAAGAAGGAAAGAATAAATAAATAAATAAATAATAAATAAATAAATAAATAAATGATTTTATGCCTCAGCTGAGAGTCACCCAGATCATCTTAGATGCCAGAGCCAGACACTGCCAACACAATGTGAGATCCAGAGCAATGAACAAAAACCAGACTAAGTTTGTGTCCCAGTGAAGCTGACATTCTAGTCAGGAAACAGGTAATACTCAAGAACATAGGGAAATTAACACATTTGTTGGGGCTGGAAAGATGGTTCAGTGATCAAAGATGCTTGTTTGCAAAGCCTGTCAGCCGGGGTTTAATTCCCAAGCCACCTATGCAAACCAGACACAAAAAGTGGTGGAAGTATCTGGTGCTCATTTATAACAGAAAGTGGCCTTGGTATGTGTACACATACATGCACATAAATTAAAAAAGAAGAGAGAAAGAAAGAGAGAGGGGAGGGAGGGAGGAAGTAGAAAGAAGGAATGAAAGAAAGAGAGAAAAAGAGAAAGAAAGAAAGAAGGGAGGAAGGGAAGGAGGGAGGAAGAAAGGAAGGGAAGTTTGTGGGAAGTGGCACCCTGGGCCAGGAAGATCTAGATGACAGGGAACTCTTACCTTTAGGCAAAGGGCTGAGTTAGCAATTGAGATATTCTTTGGGCATTGCTTTTAGACAGCAAGTGGAACTCTTCAAAGTCGCTGAGTGTTTTGAGCCCTAAAAATTTCACATACTTTATTCAGAGCAAAGCACAGTCCAGGCAGAGATAGCAATGATAAGGAAAGCACATCTCCCTGCTGACTTCCAGTCCTAGGGACACATTGCTAATCAGTAATGGCACTTTTTCCAACGGAGCCCAGGTCTCTTCTCAGCAGGCAGCCAGGACCAAGAGTGAGTGAGGACTGGCAAGCAAGCACGTGTCCTCTGGGCCATTATGTCTCCCTTCTGGCTGACAGTATAATACTGGCAATAGCTTCAGGGGAATCCAAATCCCTTCGCTGATCTTGGCAGCAACCCTTAGGAAAAAAAGAAAGAAAGAAAAAGACTGAGAAGAAGAATTGCTTTTCAAATATTTGGTTTCCAAACATATTTATTTGCATCTCCAAGTCTTCTGGCCATATGCAATGCATCTGTTCTGGATCAGAATTCAAACAAGGTTTGTGATTTATTAACTTAAAAAAACACCCATGTCTAGGTGCCTCCACACAAAGATGCCAAGGCAGGGAACCTGGCTCTCACCGGGACACACTTGCCCGTCTTGTGAGAGTCAGAGGATTTAGGATCGTCGCCATGAACCAGCCCCATGATTTGATTTAAAAGGAAGAGGAGGAGGAAGGGGAGGCCTTGGCTCAGAAGCTGGCTGTCCCCTGGTGTGGATCAAACACCCTGCTGAGGTTGCACAGCTCCTGCAGAGGCCGCACCTCTCTGGAGGCAGTGGCTGGGCTCCTGGGTGGCCCCACTCTATAGCTCCTATGGGGAGAGAGCCTTTCTGCTTCAGCCCTTGGGCTCTCCCTAGGACACTGATTTCCCAGTGGCTGCACACTGTCTCTTTGCTGTGCCCTCCTGCCCTGCCCTGCTCTACCCTGCCCTGCGTGGGAGGGGAGGAGGACAGGAGTGACACGTTCCTGTTTGAGCCAGTGGATACCTGTAAGACTCAAACATATCTCATCCTCAGACCTTCTAGCTATAACATAGAACTGAAGGTAGTATTGGTTTCCTGAAGGCCGTGATGATTTGATGAACTGGTCCCAGTTAATAGCATCCTAGAGGGTCTGTTCTTTGAGAGGCTGGTGAGCTGACTTTGGACCTGCTACTGTGTGGTTTATTTAATCAGAAGATCGAGTTCTCCCAGATAGATGCAAAGCTCAAATCACTTCCAAGAACTCAACAGAAGGCACATTTTCTTATCCCAGCCATAGAATCTGAGGTTCAGCCAGTCAGAGATAGTCCTGGGAATTGGCATTTTAAATCCACACCCCATGTGAGCTAGATGGAGGTCTGTTGACTACTGAGAAACATTCTATGTCAAAGGAAAGCCTTGACCCAAATTCCACACAGGGAAACTAATGTTCTGAGAGATGGAATGAGCTGCTGGGGGCAGAGAAGTAGTAATTAGTAGAGCTGGGATTTGGCCCAAGTACAGCTGGTTCCCTTGGGGAGGGTCTTTGGGGGGCAGCTCCTGCCTGCATTAAGCCTTCCTGCTTCTCGGTCTATTACCTAGGGCATGTCCAACTGGCACACTGAGGTGTGGCTTGGGAGCAGAGCACTTACCTAGCATGCACGAGGCCCTGGGCTCCATTCCCAACACCACACAAAACAACAGAACCATGACTGGAGAAGATGCGGACCAAAGTTACACCATTGTTACTGCATGACCTGAGCTGCTGCTCGTTTGTCCCCAAGCCTCGGACATAGATTTCTGTCCATCCTTCATGCACCAGAACGGCCTTCTCTGCCTGCCTCTGTGACTCCCTTCCTTCTGCTGGGACCAGTGGGAAAAAGACAGTGGGGGGATGGGCACTGGAGGGGAGCAGGTCAGGGCATTGCCCTCCTCTCTGAGCTTCCGTAGAGGGAGGCAATGAGTCATGCCTCACCAAAAAGCACAGCTTCTGTTCACCTGCATCCTGGAGTGAGGTGCTTGTCACTGTGGCCATCTCTGGAGGACACAGGTGTCCCCGCTGTCCTTGCACTCCTGCTCCTATCCTTCAGCAAGCCCCTGTTAGCCGCCTGTTTGCATGGCCATCCGTTCTCTTGGCAATGTCTGAAGCATTTAGAAGTTTCCTCATCTACAGAAGGGAGTGGAATCCTGCAAGTGCCATGTTGGCTTAGCAAAGTATGGATGGGGGCCAAATCCAGCCCTCAGCCTGGTTTTATAAATAAAGTTTTATTGGACTGCAGCCTTGTCCATTCATTTATGTTTAGTCTATGGCTGCTTTCATGTTACAATGGGAGACTGGAGTCGTTATCACACAGAAGGCCCTTAAGCCTGAACTTCTGACTGACCCTTTACAGAAAGTTTACCAAACCTTGGGCTCCATTATAGGTAAGGTAGTTGGTGGCAAGCCCTTGGCATCATGCCTGACGCACGGTCAGTAAGGCCTGGCTCTTCCTGTCTCCGTTCAGTCGTGGTGGTGCATATTTTCTGAGCCAGGGAAACTGGGAGCTGGAAGGAAGGTAGAGGAAAGGGTACCACCTGCCTTACATGATGTTGGGTCACAAACATCCTTCTTAAGAAGGCTGGGCAGATGGCTCAGTGGATAAAGTGCTCACTACTTAAGCCAGAGTGCCTGAGTTCAACTCCCCAGACTCCACATAGAAAGCCAGATGTCATGAGGGTCTCTGAAATCCCTGTACACGGACAGCAAGATGGGAGGCAGGGACTGGAGAATTTCTCAGAAACTCTTGCATGGCAAGCCCAGTAGCGTGAGAATCCAGAGAAACCCTATCTGCAAATGAGGTAGAAAAGTAGTCAGCAACCTGGAAGTTGTCCTCTGACCTCCACATGCATGTGCCTGCACACACACATACACACTCATGCACACTCACGCATGCATGCATACACATGCACACACACATGCACATACAAAAAAACAACGTTTAGCCGGGCATGATGGTGCATGGCTTTAATCCCAGCACTCAGGAAGCAGAGGTAGGAGGATCGCTTGTGAGTTCGAGGCCAGCCTGAGACTGCAGAGTGAATTCCAGGTCAGCCTGGGCTACAGTGAGACCCTACCTCCAAAAACAAACTAAAAAATATTGAAAGATTTAAAAGCAAAACCTGTCTAGAGGCAGGCTTTCCAGGCTAGAATCGGCTCTTCTCATCCTTCCTCAGCCCCCAGCCGGGACCCCCAGCACAGTTAGCATCTAGAAATGCTTGCTGTTGGATGAATGAACTCAATTAACCACCCTTCAGTTGGGGGGGGACTTTGCAGGGACCCAGCTTTTATGCAAATCACATTCCCCCGGGGATGCCCCAGCTGTTAGCAAGTCTCCTCAGCTTCTCCTCAGCGTGGGTTCCCCATTGCGTTCAGGTCTGTCTCCTAAAAAACCACTGCCACCCCTGCAGCCTGCAGTGATCACACCTTTGAGCTGCCTCCCCGAAACCATCTTGCCAACCCCTAAGTGTCATCAGGCTGTTCTTGTTCTAGAAGCTGCCCATGGCTCCCACTGCCTGCAGGTTTGTCTTCAGCCTTCTCTGCAGGACAGCACTCCTTCTTCAGTGGGACCCTGGGCTTCTTTCTGCCCCAGCGCTCATGTCTCCTCCCCAATCATGTTCAGGCATCCTACTGTATTTCTGGGACCCCCAACTATAATCCCCCTAGAGTGCTCATTGGCACCTTTGCTCCCTTGGGCTTTCCCTCCTCCAGAAAATGGAATCACATCCTCCACCTTGGCTTAGAGATTTCTTCTGGATATCTAGTACCTGTCACTACTCTTTTTGGAAATTTGGGATTGTCTGCTTGCTTACTGGCCTCCAATGCTAGACCGGAAATGCTGAGTGAGCCGGTGAGTCGGTGGTGGTCTCAGCTCTAGTTGACAGGTACTCAGGCAATGGGAGGCTGCTGATCTGTCATCTCAGGCCCTTTCACAACCATTGCTCTGCATTCAACTCACCTCTGATGGGAAAATAATCGGAGAGAAAGTTGCATCTGCTCTGAACATGACCAGACTTTTTTGTTTCCTTGTCATTGCTGTCTGCAGCAGTTACCTTCCATTTGGGGGACAAAACACCTGACGAAAAGCAGCTGATTGGAGGTTTATTTCAGCTTACATTTCAAGGGGAAGCTTTTCTCATGGCAGGGAAATCTTCACACAAGCAAGAGAGCGGGGAGGGAAGGAGTCGGAGTTAGCTAGCTCAGGAACACTGAGTAGGGCAGGACTAAGGAACCCCAGTGACACACCTCCTCCAGCGAGGCTCCACCTCCCAAAGACTCCACCAGCTGGGGAGTGAGTATGAGGCTTAATCACAACCACATGAGGCCATGGGGGACATTTCAAACCACCACACTCTCTAGACTATATAATAGAACGATCATTAGCATAGCCTGCACATTGTATTATGTGTTAGAAGAGGTCTGCAGATGATTGAGTCCATGTGCAGGTTCCATGCAAATACCACACCATTCACACAGGAGTTTTTAGCAACCTGGATGTTGCTGTCCACAGCAGGGGTGATGGACACGTGAGCCCACTCATGAGCTTGTTGAGGAACAGCTGTGCCTGTCAGAGTCTCCCAATCCTTGAGAGAATCCATTGTTTGGGGGCACTGGGGGAGAGGCATGTGTTTTTACCTAGTTTCTGCCTAAATACTTGAAAATCCTTGCAAAGCCCCAAACAATGGCTGGAATGAAAACCACATTATTTTAACACTAAATTAAAACATTCTTTAAAGAGCAGCCGTCACTCATTTAGATCTCAGAGCTCCTTAGGCAATGTACTTACAATCCAGACAGTTCTACAGACCCTCATCGGATGGGGTAGTGGGGTAGGCAACAGGACACCTGCCTATGTCCTGAGGAAAAGATGAAAGATCATGTCAACCACACAGGGTTACAAGCAGACATAGGCGTATGTGGAAAAAGTCGGATGGCTTCCAGGAATGGTCAAGGAAGGAAATAGAAGCGAAGCAGAACTCAGCACCGCCAGGAGGAGCAGGGGCCGAGCAGACAGGTGATAGAATATTTCATGAGGCACTGAGAACAGATTTTATATAAAAAAAATCCTGGGTGTTTGACCTTCGGTAATCAATTTTCAAACTCCAAAGCCAGGTGTGGTGGTGCACACCTTGAATCCCAGCACTCAGGAAGAAGAGGTAGGAGAATTGCTGTGAGTTTGAGGGCATCCTGAGACCACACAGTGAATTCCAGGTTAGCCTAGAGTACAGGGAGACCATATCTCTAAAGCCAAAAAAAAAAAAAACAAAAATAAAAACCAAAAGCCTCCTGAAGGATATCAAGTGCATGCCCTCTTCTGGTTGAGTTCAGTCTGCTCCAGCTGGGTTGACAACCCCTGGCTTTCACATCCTTCCTCTCATCATCCAAGAGACGTATTTTCTTCTTGTGGCCATTTTACAGACTAGGTTAGTGAGGCTCAAAGCCATACATATGCCCAGAGCCACTGGATCAACAAACTCAGCTCTGCCTGCTTCCACAACTTGGTCACATAGGCTTCTTGCCTGGGCTTCTCTCTCATGGGTCCCGGGAACCGAGGTTAGTGCTTGGTGAGAACTGGCTTCACCTGGAGTGGGACTAGCTCTGCTCTGGCTGCAGATGCAAGAGAAGTGTCCAGGCTGCCCTGAGAAGGACAGATTCCCCATGGGAAGGACCGTGGGTGCTGCCTCTGCTCCAGCTCACCCACCCATCCCCCCTGGAGCCCAGTGTCTGGCGCTCTCCTCTTCCTATCTCCTCTGAACTCTCCTCCCTTAGTCTCTCTTCTTACCCTCTCTCTCTCCCCCTCACTTCCCTTTTCCTAGATCTCCTTGTCAATCCTTCCTTCTCCTTTCCTTCCGCTTTCTGGTTTTTCCTCCTCTTTCCCCCCCCATTCTTTCCCCTTCCCCATCTCTTAAAATAACGTGCACAGACCTTTTCCTCTGACTTCCAACATTTTCACACAATGAGCAAACAAAGAGAATGCTGCCAGCAAGTGCCAAGGCTTTCACTCCATAGGCCCTATCTCTAAGGAGAGGACCAGGCAATTTTCTTCAACCTCTCTCTCTCTCTCTCCTCTCGTTCAACATGGAATCCTATGGCAAGTTAAGTATTTTTCCAGACACTGTTGAACTGATGTGCAGAAGGGTAACTCCTTCAGCTAAGAACAGCTGTCATCTGCGAGTCACTGAAATATCGTGCTGTTTACTCCCAGTCACTACTGTAACTTCTCCACACACACACACACACACACACACACACTCAGACACTATTCTTACCGCCCTTCTTTTGAAAGCAAAACCCCTCAGATTTCTGGCAAGATTCTCTTGGCAGGTCCTCAAGAAAGGGTAGCTGACTTTGCTAACTGGCTCCTGCCTCCCAAGGGACAACCCCTCTCAGAGCTCCCAGCAGTCCTGCCCAGAGGTGGACAGCAGTCACACATCACAGGTAAAGTGCCTTCGGGCCACCACCGAGTGGAAGGGATCTGTTCAAAGCCACAGGATGGCTGAGGGTTGAAACCGAAATACCAAAGGCTCTGAATGCCCTCTGAAGAATTCTTCAGGGGTCTCTGGGCCCCAGAAATTGGCAAAGGCCTCCTTTGACAAGTGCATGCAATAAGACACCCCAACACACTTCCCCTTTTACATGCAATGGCAATGTAAAATTAATCCCAGGCTTACTGATAGTACACCACTGTTTAAGCTCATCCTTATAAAACCCTTGGGAGTTGGGAGGCCAAAGGAGTTGCTATCCCAGCTTTAAAGACAAGTAAACTGAGCCTTGGAAAAGTAACGTAACTTTCCAAGGTCCTTGGTTCTTTAGAAGGGCAGAACCAGACTCCAAGCCTCTGGTGCCTTCCTCCCAAGCATCTATATAAGATCCCAGTGGCTCTGGAGCAGTAACGTAACATAAAGAACATTTTAAAATTCAAATCTTGCTTTTCTCAGTTGTAAACATCATTCACCTTTGGCTTCAGTGTTCACATCTGTCAAGTAGAGATGACAGTAGGTATAGGAGTTAACATCAAAAGAGAAAAAAAGAAAGTTAGATTTTAAACAATTCAGAAAATAAAAATGAAGACAAACCAGGAATCATGTCATAGGCTCCGTAGGAGACACAGCGAGTACCCACCAACCATTTCCTGTCTCTCTGCCCATGCGTGGAGGGCTGCATCCCCAGCTCCAGGACTGACCAGGGCCAAGATACAGGATTTGGACAATGGGTACAAGCAAAGCCTATAGATGTCACTTCTGGGCCTCTGCAGTGAATTGTGGGTGTGAGAAGGATCTCTCTCTCTCTCTCTCTCTCTCTCTCTCTCTCTCTCTCTCTCTCTCTCTCTCTCTCTCTCTCTCCTGCACATTCTGGGACCTTGTGCTCCAGATGACATCCTTTAAGCAAGGTGGCTCTGTTCAGCTAGCTGTAGGGCCATGGTGTAGATAACTGTTGTTCTGATCTCGGATCCTCAGATCACAGCCTTCCAGTCCAAAGCAGAATCTGCAGGTTGAAAGCAAAACCTTGGTGTTTAAGCCTGGGATTTGGATTTATCCCTCACTATAGACTCACCTAAATTATACCAGCTCATAATCTCCATTACGAGGGTGTCTCTCAGATGACTCCAGGCATGACCATAGAAGGCACCAAAGAAAGTTCACTCATGCAAAATTAAATGAGTCATCAAAGTCAAGTTCTTATTCTGTTGTCCTGTTATTGCATGGTTCTGAGCAACTCATTTCCCTCTGAGCTTTTTTTCCCTCATTTGTAGGATAAGGTGATTATCATGTTTACCCCAACAGGTATAGTATCGGTCACTTTATGATTCCTATGACAACCTCCAAGGCTCAGGGAACATTGTGGAAGAGGAAGCAGAGAGAATGTCAAGAGCCAGAGTTCTTTGGGACATGATGGGACCAGTGCATTCATGACCTCACAGTGGAGATCACTACCTCCGTAAGACCTGCACAATCCTGAGCCCACAGCATTTGGACATAGATGACAAAGGAGGGGAGAGAGAATGAGATGTCAAAGCAGAAGAGGGAAGCTGGATGTGATGCACACCTTTAACCCCAGCACTCAAGAGGCAGAGGTAGGAGGATCACTGTGAGTTTGAGGCCAGGCTGGGACTACAGAGTGAGTTCCAGGTCAGCCTGGGCTAGAGTGAGATTCTACCCAGAAAACCAAATAAATAAATAAATAATAGAAGAGAGACTACCTAGTAGGTTCACTGGAATTGGGATGGGGAAGAAGAAGACCGAGAAGAATGGGAGGGAGTTATAATCAAACCACAGTATGTTTATGTGTTAATATTCTCAATAAAAAATCCATCATTTTAGAACTCTGGGTGCTTTTGGAATCTGAATATCTGAACCCCAAGAGATGGGCGCTCACAGTATGCCATGTCATGATGACAGAAGCAGAGACGCTCTGGGTCCTTTCTCAGATTCCTTCCCTCCCGTGAGAGTTTACACCTCAAAGGAGATAACAGAACATAAAATGCTGCTCTTACCACCCACGACTCCGGTCCACGGCAGACATCACAAGCCAGCTGTGGACTTCAGGCAGACATTTCCAAATGATCGATATTGAGATGAATTATACAACTTGTTTGTTTGCTGTCTGGATACAGAAGGAGAAACAAATTTTCTAATGGGACCTGGAATCAACTAAGAATGACGGAGGGGATTTCCAGCAGGATCAATTGAGAACAGAAGGCCCTCCATGAGTGGGCAGCAGCTTCTAGCAGGTGACCCAGATACAAGAGGTCTGAGGGAAGAACGGGGTTGCTTATTTGCCTGCCTTCACCTCCTTTTTAATAATACATTTATTTATTTGAGAGAGAGAAATGGGTGCACCAGGGCCTCTTGTCACTGCAAACAAACTCTAGACACATGTACCATTTTGTGCATCTGGCTTTGCATGGGACATGGGGAATCGAACCTGGGCCATCAGGCTTTGCATATAAGCATCTTTAATCACAGAGCCATCTTTTCAGCCCTGCCTTCGACTCTTGCTGGGAAATGTATCTATCTCTACTGCTGATCCTGCTGACATTTGTGGTCACCAGATGCCATCTTCTTCAATTCAGGAATCTTCCAGACCTTTAGCACCAGAGTGGAACCGTTGGGGTTTCCAGATTCATGGACTGAACAACTAGTAGGTTCCCAGACTCTCTATTGGGCAGATAACTATTGTTGGACTACCTAACCCCCACCATGTAAGCCTTTCTAGGAAATCCCCTTTAATAACACACACACACACACACACACACACACACACACACACACACACTTTATCAGTTCTGTTCCTCTAGAGGACCCTGTGTAATTGAACCAGAAACTCACATCAAGTGCCTCATTAGCCCCAGAGCCAAACCTCAGGCCATCCTTCCTGAACATGAATTCTGGACCCAGTCCTTTTCAGATATTTTATCATCCAATCTTCATGACCACCCTGAAAATCAGAGGGTCATTCATCCTATTGCATAGGTGAGTCACCCCAGTTCACCTATTACTGACCAAACCTGTATGTGAACCTGGCTCTAGTCTACCTGCTTCCAGAGGGCATATACCTTGCCACCTTTCCACACCACATCCACCAAACGGGAGTCTAGCAGGTTAGGTAAGACCCGCAGACATCACGAAGGCCATCATAAGGGCTCTTAGGAGAGTTAAAGCCACCACCCATTTCCCAGGAAAGATGTTTTGCTGCTGGGTTCCCAGGGTCAGCCAGGCCTGGCAGTCATCTCCTGAGAAACACAGCAAATGCTACTTTGATGTTGAACCTGTGCCCACGAGCCCAGTGATGGACAGGCCTTTGACACATCTCAGAAATAAAGTTCACAGAGTCATTTCCAGTTCGACTCAGCAATGGGCACAACCCCAGGGGCCCAGCTCAGCTAATTCTCTCATCAGCCTAATAGGAGAACAATTAGCAGAATCAGGAGAAAAATTGAGTTGCAGACACTTGTTTGGGAACTCAGAGGGCTTCTGACTTCTGGCTTCATTTTAAAGAGCATCAGACTGTTGACATGAACTCTGGGTAGCTCTCATTTTTCTTGGGCAGTTGAGCTGTCCACACTGCTAATGGTAGAATCATTAGGTTGTGGCTGAGGTCCATAAGAGGCTCCAAAGACTAACAGCTCAGGCACAGGCTGACCTATCTAAAATTAACTGAGGAGTTTGATTGTTTATGTCAATTACACATTCATTTAAATATGGTGAAAAATAGAAAAGCCTAGATATTCTCAGCCATCCAGGCTTAACTGGAGCACTATTTGAATGCATGAAAGGTAAAGAAAGCAGCCACCAGGGAAGAGACATCAGCTAACAGTTAAAAAAGATAAAACAACAACAACAAAACCATCAGCCATCAGTAAAAAGATAGCAGCCATAAATGAAGAGACAGCAGCTCTCTGCAAAGGGAAAAGACAGCAATCATCTTTCAAGGGTGAAGAGGCAGCAACCATCGGGAGGAAATAGAAGCCATCAGTAAAATGGTAGCCATTAGCGTAAGGACAGAAGCCAGCAGTGAAGAGGGGCAGCCATCAGTGTGGAGAGAACAGCCATCAGGGAAGAGGCAGCAATTTTCAAGGAAGAGATAGAAACCCTCAGTAAAGAAATGGTAGCTGTCATGTAGAGACAGAAGCCATCAGTAAAAGTTGGCAGCCATCTGTGTAGAGACAGCAGCTATCAGTAAAACTTAAAACAGAAAATTCCAACATGACCCAAACTGACCCAGGTATGTTTTGTAGCAAAGTCAAGTGATCAGGTGCTGAATCCCAGCTCTTCTATGTGCTGAATGAAACTTGTACAAATCACCTCAACTCTGAAAACTTCAGTTTCCATCTCAGAGGACCAATGGGAAGAGGCCAGTGAGTATTGATTAGCTTGGGGACCAGCACATGTTGAGAACGTGTATTCCAGACTCGGTTCTAAGCACGTGACTTATAAGAACTCCTGTCATTTTCACAGTTACCCTCTGAAGTAAGCACTATGAGCTCTTTCTATTCTCAAAAGGAGGAAACTGAGGCACAGGGCAATAACATCCAAGGTGACAGTAGAGATCCAAAGTTGGAGTGAGGAACCAGCCCTGTCAGGAAGGACACCCCTGGAGTCCTCGAGATACCATCAAGGGGAAGGAAAACCTCTCGCTCAGTCTTACAAGTGTGCTTTTGGGTGAACTGTGCGCATTTTTATATCTGATATAAATAGCCTTTTGATTTTTCTCTCTCTGTGTCCCCCTCCAAATATCAGCCACTACTCGAGAGAAAATAGCTGTGTCTGGCTGATGGTGAAAAGGTCAGGGCTGCTTCAGAAGATTCTCGCCAGTGCCGGCTCCATCCTGGGCTGAGAAATCACAGCATTTATTTTAAGCTGAAACATTTTTATATTTAAAGCTTGTCATCAGGCTGAAGTTTGTTTATTGCATTCCATAATTATGATGAATATATTTTAAATAGAAAAAGATTTTAAATGTAGGACAGCTGCAAAAAATATGGTGCCAATCACTCCGAGTCAGCCACATCTGGAGTGAGGACTTGGGTGGGAATGGCTTGTTTTGCATTTTTATGACCAGATGCATGCAGATTAGATGTACCTTATAAACTTCACCCAGACAACTGCCAGGGCCAATCAGCCTTAATTGAATACGACATTTTCTCCACCAATCCCCCCTGAGCCCCGGCCAAGAATCCCCCCTGGTATCAGACAACCGGCCCGGATTGAGCTCTGTTAGTTTGTGAACAGAGATCTGTCAAACATGAGCCAAATTCAATAGTGGACTTCATTCCATAGACTTTCAATTAGAGCAGAGTGAGTTCTGGATGACTTGGAATGCCCCCCTTGGCCTTGTCTTGTAAAGACACAGTCAGTAGGAAAGGGGGAGCTGAATCTGCTGGCACTATCCTGTACCCCGTGCTACACGTCACCACACATCCTCCATCTTGGTCTGTCCAACATCCTAGGAATGAGGGAGGACTCTCCCATTTGACAGGCCAAGGAACTGAGTTTTAAAGAGATGTGTGGAAAACAAGCAGGCTAGGAAAGCCGGTCTCTTTAGCCTTTTTAACCCTGGGACATCCAGACATGAGGGAAGACACAGAACCAGTGCAGAGCCTGAGAGGGTGCTGCTGCATTAACACCAGGGGCCCAGGAATGCCAAACTCCTTTCTGTAGGAGGGGCAGAACTGTGGGGTGAAGGACTGGCCCCTGGATGTGCCAGCTGTGTTCTCCATAGAGAACCCTTGTTCTGGCCTCCCCTGTACCCACACCCACTTACGGAGTGCTGATCACAGGCGTGAAGGCATATTCTTAATACTAATTGCCAAGATATTCCATGTGATTCCCCACCGAACATCCAGGTGCCCAAGGTCACAGCGGAGAGAGCATAGGAAAGGAGAGGGAAAGGAGCCGTCCTACCATTATTTATTATGAGCTATTTGTATGTGCGTGTGCACATGTGTGTGCATGTGCAACATGCATGTGGGGGTCAGAGGATGATTTTCAGGCTGGTCCTCATGTGTCCACATCATGGGAGGCAAGGTTTCTCTCTCTCTGGATTCTACTGTTCCTTGCTGGGCTCCCCTTGGGCCTCTGAGACATCTTCCTGTCTGCCTCCCATCCTGCCATCTGCATGGAAGCCCACCACGAGGTGTTTTGTTTTGGAAGGACACTGTTTACTGTCTGCATGTACGGAAGCTCCGCAGCACACACTCAGCCCAGCTTGGTGACAAGTTCTTTGGCCTTTCTAACTCAGCAATTCGAGCCACAGATCTTGGACCCAGGACATTGCCTCCCCAATGACGACGAATCTCATTATGTCTATCATTGTAATTGGTCCTGATAGCTGCACCAGTTCAGCCAGGGCTCTCTGTCTTCCCAGTTAACCTGTGTGAGCAACGGTGGTACAGGTCTTCCTGTGGACCAGCCGCCCCAGCCTGGCCTTCCCCTTGATGATGCAGTAAGGGACCCCCCCCAGGGCAGGCAGGAGCATCACCAGCTCCATGGGATCCTTCTTGTTCTCCACCAAAGTCGTGACAGTGTTGACCCCTGCTCGAAGGACAGGTGGTCACTTAGGACATCCCCTTTGCCAGCAGCCTCTGCTTCTTCTCCTGCTTGGCTCTGGCCTGGACTTTTGGGCAAGCTTGAGCAGCTGGTAGCTGTGTGGCAGTCCAAAGCGTGGGTGACCTGGTAGATTGCAGGGGACACTCTCAGCCACTTACATAGAAGAGCCCTTGGCCGCTGCGCCCAGGGAATGGGGCCATTTGATGAAGTGGGTGAGGTCCCTTTGGGGCTGAATGTCCTGTCCAATGCCAAAATTCTTGGGCCTTTTCTCAAACAGAGGATTCATGTCCTTTTTGACCTTTTTTCCTTTCCGTATCTTGCTTGGCTGGAGGAGAGAGAAGCGAGTCTTTTTTTTTTAACGTGGGGTCGAGGAATGGAACTCAGGTACTTCAGCTTGAGTGGGGAGCACTTATCCACTGAGCAGTCTCTCCAGCCAGCCCGAGCCTGCAGTTACTACTTCAGAGACTCCAGATCAAAGCAGAACTTTTCTACAAGTAAGTGTGAGCAACCAAGCCTTCACAATCCAATGTCTGGGCAGGCTCATAAAGGAATAATAAACCATAAGACAAATAACTGTCTCTAAATTCTACGAACTTAACACGTGCCGTGTCAGCTCCCTGTGGCAGCTGTGGGACATCACAACTGACTTTCCTGGAGAATGGGGCACCTGAGGCTCAGAGAGGCACAGTAACAGCCAAAAGTCACACAGCAAGCAGGTGGCCGAGCCAGATTTGAATCTGATCCCATGAACTGAACTCACAGGAATCACAAGTTAGTTCTTTTGCATCTTTAAAAAATTATTTTTCTTTATTATTTGTAAGGAGAGAGAGAAAGAGAGAGAGAGATGAGTGACAGAAAATGGGTGTGCCTGGGCCTCCAGCTGCTGCAAACAAAATCCAGACCCATACGCTACTTTGTGCATCTGGCTTTACGTGCGTGCGTACTAGGAAATCAATCCCAGGTCCTTAGGCTTTGCAGGCAAGTGCCTTAACTGCTGAGCCATCTCTCCAGCCCATGAATTACATTTTTTGGTTTTGTTTTTTCAAGGTAGGGTCTCACTCTAGCCCAGGCTGACCTGGCCTTCACTATATGGTCTCAGGCTGGCCTTGAACTCCCAGCAATCCTCCTATCATGGACTCCTGAGTTCTGGAAGTAAAGGTGTATGCCATCACACCTAGCGTGAGTTATATTTTTGATATTATAAATCAAAGGCCATCATAGCCATTCAAGTGATAAAATGCAATTAACGATGTTGATTTTTCTTAAAATTGCCTGAGAAAATGGTTTGACTGGGACTCCGAATTACCTAAGGGTCCAACTTTGGCCAGAACAACATCCTGGAAGTCTCTGGTCTCTCCTCAACAGCACATCTGGATTTAACACCATTTGCATCTAGCGCTGGTAGCAAAGAGATTCCCAGGACTCAGAGGCCCGGATGGAGAGACATTGATGATCTGGTTATGACAAATTCGATTAAGAAAAGAATCCGTTCTGACAGAGGTTTTCATCAGTCTCTTGCCCTACTGGAGATGATCTCCTCAAGGAGAATTCTGGTTTAGAAACTGTCTTTTGTAAAAACAGAAACAAAATTGACATTTTATACAATCAGATGCCTGGGGGGGGCAGGTGAGGAAATCAATAAAATCAGGCATATGGGATAACAGAGAAATGAGCACTGTGGAGTGCTGAGTCCATCCCAGGGCCAGCTACCACTCAGATGCAGCCTATTATTTTATGCTGTCATTAAATTGCCATCATTTTGAATTTTTAAGAAAATTTGAAGTTGGGTGTAAAGTTTATTATAGGCACTGAAAAGGTGATAAATTCTATTTATAAAAAGTCAATCGTGTGATCGCAAATAAAAATACCTGTATCTTGAAGTGGCCTTTGAATTGTGGAGTATGACCCTTGACCCTTCTACTGGCTGTGGAGGTGGGAGCTGTGGTGATTTCCAGGTATTGGTGAAGAAGTGGGTTCCGTCCAAAGCCACCCAGTGGGCTGTCCCCAGAGCACACAGGTGTCCTGCAGGCTCCAGATATCCAATTATCTAAAACCTGTGACAAGCTTCAGAAAGCAGTCTGTATGCCCGAGATGGTCCACATCTGTAATCCAAGCACTTGGGAGGCTGAGCAAGGAGACTTGCTGTGAGTTTGAAGTGGGCATAGGCTATGTAGTAAGTACCGGGCCAGCCTGAGCTACATAGCAAGCCCCTGTCTCCCAAAAAAATATGTTAGTCACCTTTCTGTCACTGTGACTAAATACCTGAGCTAATCATCTTAAAAGAAGAAGAAGTTAGTTCTGGTTTAGCTTCAGAGGTCTCAGTCAAGGTTTGATGGTTGCTTGGCCCTGTGGCTTTGGGTCGTGACAGCACACTCGATCATGGCTGTAGCCTGGGCTGGAGAGGCTGCTTACCTCATGGTGGAAGCAGAAAGCTTACAGTCCTAATGTTATCTTTAAGACCATCCCCAATGATTTCACTTCCGCCCTCTCGGCCCCACTGTCTATATGTCTCATCACCTCCCAGTAATGCCGGGCTGGAAACCAACCCTTGAACATGTGGGCCTGGGGAAATATCTCAGAGCCAAGTCATAGCCACTCCTCACCGCTTGTCCTCTGTGTGTCTCAAGTCTCTCTGGATATATAGGTGTGTGTGGACGCAGGCGCTTTAAGCACAAGTGTAGGAGGTGAAGGATAGGACTCTGGGAAAGACAGGGTTGCCTCTGAGTCACCTGACCTTGCCTGGATTACTCAGGTTTTTCTTCCCAGCCTGTAAATCTTTCACCCTTTGAACATGCCTGGTTTGATACGACAGCCACTGGTCACATGTGGTTCTTAAACCCAAAATGCAGATTCTCCAATTGAAAGGTGCCATAGATACGAGACACCCGGAGAGTCAATTCCCTAATACAAACAATAAAAATAAGAACGAAAGAGCCAGGTGTGGTGGCGCACGCCTTAAGTCCCAGCACTCGGGAGGCAGAGGCAGGAGGATCGCTATGAGTTCAGGGTCCACCTGAGACTACATAGAGAATTCCAGGTCAGCCTGGGCTAGACCAACACCCTAACTGAAAAAAATAATTATAATAAAAATTTAAAAAGGAAGGGAAGAAAGAAGGAAGGGAGGGAAGGAGAATGGAAGAAGGAAGGAAGGAAAAAAGAAAGAAGAAAGGAAGAAAGGGAAGAAAAAAAAAGAAGGAAGGCCAGTTGTAATGTCTTTATTGTGCATGCACTGAAGTTACATTTGGATACATTAGGCTAAGCAAAATACATTTAAAAAATAGCTTCACCTGTTTCTCTTTACTTTTTTTTTTTTAGTGGCTACTAAAAAATTTAAAAAATGGCCTCTGTGGCTTGCTGTGTGCCCCTGCCATGTGGCCTGTGGGCAGTGTGGGCCCCGCTCTCACCCACAGCCCCTTATGGTCAGTGATGGGCAGTAACCACGCAAAGGCTGGAGCCAGAGGTGCAGCCCTTGGCCACCACATTCAAAGAAGCCCGGCCCTGTGGCTCTGCTGTCAATGGCCAGGGCCCAACCACAGGCCCCATAGTGTGGTGGAAAAGAGCTTGAGGTCGGAGTGCCTTGGTCCGAGTCCCTGCTCCTTCAGAATGTTCTCCGAGTTATCCATGCTGGCTCCCTTGCCCCATGGGGCCAGTGGTCACTCTGTAACACTTGCAGAAACATTCTCACATTTGATCAGCTTTTCTCGTAGGTACCATGGACCCTGCCAAGAAACAGAGCAGGTCCTGGTCCAGGGAGAGAAATTCAGAGACAATAGAGTCATCAGAAACTTAAATTTCTCCATCTGTCATTCTATCATCTGCAGGGATGGCTTCATCCCCAGGATGCAAGCAAGATGGCACTGGAAGTCCCCAGTGTCCCTTCCAAACAGTAACACCCAGGCAGACCACGTGCATCAGCCAAGGAGGAAACGATGGCTGGCTCTGGCACACCCTGTACCCACGTGACGGAGCTCAGGTATTCCTGCCTCAATGTCTGTGCAGGTGTGGGAGGGCAGCCTGCAGTGGGAAGGGTCCCCACATGGTTATCTTGAGATGAGAGGGAATCTTTCAGTTGGGTTTCCCCAAGCAGATTGTCAACTTGAACTTCCTTGTTCCAGGGCTCCACACCTGCAGGGGATGAGGAGACAGGATAGTGAAATGAGGGTGTTCCATCACACTGTCCTCATGAGTGAGTGAATGCAGATTAGCCCTGGGCTTGAGGCTACAGGCTTCACTGCTTTTTCCTCACCCTCTCACCTTTCCACCATGGCTGACACCACAAGAAAGCCCTCACAGATGTGGCCCCTACTTAGACTCCCTGCTCTCCAGAGCCACGGGCCACGTATCATTCTATCAGGTCCAGAGCACTCCAGGCCAGCAGCACATAATGAACCAACGCTAATGACGGAGTGTAAGTGGGCACACACCTTTGAATTTACCAGTTTAAATCCTCGCCCTTGCTCCTGGAGAAATAGCAGAGGAAGAACGCACAGACACAGAGATGCATTCATTCAAGGGTTTGTGCTGGCTTCCTATTGCTGTGGTGACAGGCTGCCCCAGGCTTCATGGCTGGGCCTCATGACTCTCATGCTGAATAAAGTGTGTGTGTGTGTGTGTGTGTGTGTGTGTGTGTGTGTGTGTGATAGTCTGTAATTGTGTCTAAACTAAAAGTTTCAAAAAAGTAGACTAGGCTACAGAGATGGCTCAGCAGTCAAGGCCCTTGCTTGCAAAACCCAACGGCTCTAGATTCAATTCAATTACCCAGTGTGGTGGTTTGATTCAGGTGTCCCCATAAACTTAAGTGTTCTGAATGCTTGATTCCCAGCTGATGGCAATTTTGGAATTGGAACTTTGTTGGAGGTGTGTTGTTTGGGGCTCACTTGTGGGGGTTACAGCCAGCTTCCCCGTGTCAGTGTTTGGCACACTCTCCTGCTGCTGTTGTCCACCTGATGTTGGCCAGGAGGTGATGTCCAGCCTCTGCTCATGCCATTTTCCCTGCCATCATGGAGTTTCCCTTGGAGTCTGGAAAGCAAAATAAACTCATTTTATACTCACATAAAGCCGGATGCACAAAGTGGCACATGTGTCTGGAGTTTGTTTGAAGTGAAAATAGGCCATGGCATGCCCTCTCTCTCTCTCTCTCTCTCTCTCTCTCTCTCTCTCTCTCTCTCTCTCTCTATCTCTCTCTCTCTCATAAATAAACAATCAAAAAATGTTAAAAAGGAGACAAAATAGCTTGTCTAACAATAGGAGATTGGTTAAGTGAACTGTTCAATACCCATATGGCAAAATGACATGGTACCATTTAGAATAATCCAGGAAAACCACGCAGGTAGACAGCGAAAATCAAACTCACTACTTCTTAACTTGCTAGCTGTCCGCGTTGTGACTGGGTTTACATGTGCACCTGACATCCAGCAGAGCACTGGCCGTGACTGTCACCGAGTCTTCTTAAACATTTCAGTGCCCAGGCTACATGATGCACATGTGATTCTGATGACGGAAGGTGTCATTTCTGCTTTGAAAAAGACACGAGTCTCTCTGAGTGTGCACACTTGCCATTTTGGTACTTGGGATGAGAGCCAGGAGAAGTGTTTCAGATCAGCCAGAGCTACATAATGAAACCCCGTCTCAAAACAGAACAAACCAAAACACAGTCAAGAACGACCCCCCCACACCCCCACTCCCCACTCCCAGGGGCAGCAATGCACTCAGGCCATAGGCTGTGTGGTCATGCCATCGCGTCCTGAAGGCAGCCCTGGGCACAGGCACACTCCTGGGAACTCCTGGGAGCCGAGTGGGAAAGTGCTTGCTTTCTGGCAGGAGCCAATGAAAGAAGATGGAATGACATTCCGACCAAAGAACACAGCAAGTGCAGAATAAAAACGCTCCTGGTGGGGCTGGAGATGGCTCAGCCATTAAGACATTTGTCTGCAAAGCTTAAAGACCTGGGTTTGATTCTCCGGTACTCAATCAAGCCAGATGCACAAAGTGGCACGTATGTCTGGAGTCTGTTTGCAGTGGCTGGAGACTCTGGCATGCCCATTCTCTCTTTCTCTCTCTCTTTCTCTGCTTTCAAATAAATAAATAAAATATTTTAAAAAGCCTCTGGTGTATTACAGTTCCACTCTAACATGTGTGCACATGGTAGGAGGGGGTAGTAAGGCAGAAGAGAAACAGGTAAGGAACTTCTCTCTCTCTCTCTCTCTCTCTCTCTCTCTCTCTCTCTCGTTTTTTGCTTTGTCAGCATTTGAGAAGCACCTGCTTGTTTTTACATTAGCAGCCACAAACTCTGAATACATAAAGCTGGACTTCTCTCTGTTAGGCCAGGGAGGCCCCAGCCCAGGAGACATGAGCAGACATTCCTGGAAGGGTTGGGGCTGCCTTTAAAACTCCCATAAATCACCCAGACTGCACAGCCCTGTTTTAATATTCACTGTGCTTCAAGCACACCGTACTACATAGAATATCACTGTGGCAGCTACTCTGGGTGACTTCTTCTAAAGATTGTATGGATCCCCATTTTACAGATAAGGAAACTGAGGTCCAGTAGAGTCCAAGACCATGCCACTGGCCCCTCACGGAGCTGAGATGAGCCCAAAGCTGTGTTCTTTCTGCATGCGGCTTTGCAGCTACCCCTGGCTCCCCAAGTGGAGAAACAGAGGAGAAGAGCCCACTGAGAACAAGGTGACTTCCCCAGGGGACAGATGGGGCCTGCTGAAGCCACCAAAATGGCCACTCTTGCTTGGAGCTGGTCCCTGGACATAGAGGCCCTTTAGCCAGGATAGGATCCCCTGCACACAGGCTCCCCCTTATGGAAATAAGGGACATTCCCTGTGATTCCAGTGTGCCCTGGGACCTGCTGCTCCATCCAAACTAGATGCTGGAAGGACCTTCCCTTCCCCACTCAGTCCCGAGCCTGGTAGCAGCTTCCAGGGCCGCCCGGGCTCTGTGCTTCAGACTTGGAAAGCGCTCCTGACCCCTTGGAGCACGCGTTCCCTTTGGTGTCCCACCGAAGGACATGTTCTTGGATTCACACATTGTGGAATGTTGATAAATAAAGTAACATAAGCTGACATAACCCTGCAGAGAAGTGATGATATTTACAATGGCTTTTTCAGGGAGCCTTCTTATGTTTAGACATTAGAAAGAAAAAAATTCTTTATGTACACACACACACACACACACACACACACACACACACACGCTCACCATGTATTACAGTCTATTTCCTAACATGGCTGAAACCTGCTTTCCAACCCCAGAGCTTGAGGTGAGTCCCACCCATTTGGCCAGCCTTGGTGCTCCAACAATGCTTACAGGGTGCCCCCTACAAGGCTTGGGTAGGCATTGGTCCATCCTTTAGACCCTCAGGAAATGTGACAATCCTTCTATCTACAGTCCTACAGTCTGGACATGTTACAGCCCTGTACTTATTTACTTAGTCATTAATTAAGTTACTTCCAGAGTCCAACAGCCAGCAAACCAGACGAGGGTCTTCTGTATCCCAACAATGAGCATACAGACCAGCACTAAGGGGAAACACGGGAAATGACTCATGGAAGCCATGGGTAAGGGAGCAAGGAGAAACAAAGGCCCTGTCCCCTGTGTCAGTGAGACTAGGACCCAGGGTATCTGTCTCCAACTGGGTCCCTTCTTCCTCTGTCACCTCGCCCTCTCGTGCCCCCTCTCCCTGTGTGATCACTTATCCACCTGCAAGATGGGGACGGGAAGAGAGGGCCTGGTGAAGTGCTGTGATTTGACCAGCCAAGCCTCTTGCAGGTCAAACAATATCCTGATCTCAGCTGTCCCTCTCTCTCCCTATCCTCATCCTTCACAGTGCCTACAGTGTCCTTTTGTCTGTCCTCCCTAATTCCAAGCCACTGTTCCTGCTCATGTAGGCTTGGGCAGAGTTGGCAGTGGGGACCTGGCTCTGAAACCCAAACCTCAATTCCTTATCTAGAAAAGAATCTGTAAAGGGGCTCCTCGTGGCTTGATTTCTGAGGATTTATCTATGAGGAGCCCAGAGTGCCTGGACATTGACAGGTTTTCATAGGTATCTTTCATGGACAGGTGGCCTTGTTATTGGCACTATTTTCCCAGGTGGCCCTGTAGAGGGGCGTCTTATGAGATGGTTGAGAGCAGATAGATGAGGAACCTTACTGAGGGCTTGTTCTGCCCTGGGTTTCCCAAGGGAGGAGAGGCTAGAGTCATCAGGATGAGCGTATGAGTAGAGTAACAGCTGCATGGGGGAGCGGTGTGCCACAAAAGGGAACCATGGGTGCCAGGGTCCAAGAACCTGGAGTCAAGCTGTGTGCCTCTTAGGAGAACCCTCAGGCTCGTCAGTGTGGAACTGCAGGCTGGTAAGGTAGGCAAGCCACCTCCAAGGTCTCAGGTGGGTTTAAATGCCCAGATGGGAACTTGGCTTTTCAGGCTAAAGCAAACCACATGCCAACACTGTGATCCAGCACAGAGGCCAGAGAGACTGGGGTGGTAATCATCTAGGGCCAGAGAAAGGAGGACTTGCTGATGTCAAGGGCATGGGCAGATGAAGAAGGGAAGGTATTTGAGGGATGCTCCCTAGATGGCCCCACGGGCTGCCTGATGGATTGACTGCAGGGTGCGAGGCAGAGGGAGGATCTTCCCATCTAGCCCGAGGGCCAGACGGAGACACCCAGGGAACAGAGTGAAATAGATGAGAGAGGATAATTAAGTGCTAAATTGTGCAGCTTAATTTATTGCTTGGACAGTTGCCTTGTGTTATAAACCCCATTGCTGTAATGAGCTCACGACATCAGTCAGCAGGGAAAGTATGCCTAGTTCATCGCCCATCACAACCGCGGCCATCTGTGAGCACTGCCCAGATGCCTATCTGGACAGACAGACTGGCTGCTAAGCTCTGTCTCCTTTTGCAATCGAGGGTGCTGACCATTGACAAGAACCCTTCCTTAAACTGGCTCAGGACTCCCAGCCCTGTTAGACCAGAAGAGAGGAAGTGCACCCTTGGAATCTGACCGTGATGCAGGGTCATGGGCACCTGCCATGGTGTCCAGGAGAGTTGGGTCCACATCTAACTCCCTTCCTACCTAAGTGACCTTGGAAAGCTCCTAATTCTCTGTGAGCCACAGTTGCTTCTCTGTGAATTTAACCAAGAGCCAAGAACATATGCTGTGAACCTCTGTTATAATGAAAAATGTTTCTCAATATAAAAAGACATTTAAGCAACATTGAAAGACCAGAGTCCCTACCTACATGTCATGGCCTGCCTCGAGGCCCAGCTGCTTTAGGGGTACAGAGAATCTACTCCCTGGATTGATCTATCCACCTATTTTGGAGGTTAACAAACCAGTTCATGTTTAATTATATCACTATGCTCAAGTCTTGTGAAAAAATTTTAAATGAGGGATAAACGGATTTGTGTAGGGAAAACACAGGGGAAAAAAAACTTTAATTTCTTTAAATTTATTATTTATTTATTTATTTACTTTCAGAAAGAGTGAGAGACATAAAATGGACACATCAAGGCCTTTTGCCACTGCAAATACACTCCAGATGCACGTGCTACTCTGTGCATCTGGTTTTATGTGGGTATTGGAGATTTCAACCTGGGCTGAACCTGGACCAGCAGGCTTTGTAACTAAGAGCCTTTCACTGCTGAACCATCTTCCCAAACCTTATTTATGTATTTATACATGTGCAGGAGAGAGAATATGTATGTGTGTGTGTTCTGTGTATGCGTGTGTGTGAGAGAGAGAGAGTTTGTGTGTGCATGGACACACAAGGTCTCTTGCTGCTGCTGCTGTTGCTGCTGCTGCTGCTTCAAACCAGTCCCCAGCCAGTTTTACTGGAGCGACTGGGGAATCAAACCCAGGCTGACAGGCTTTGCAAGCATATGTCTCCAACAGCTGAGCCATCTCCCAAGCCCCTTAGGAATTTTTTTTAATTTGGCAGAAAAGTTGACCTTCTCATGAGAGAGACAGCCCTTTGCCTGGCATGGTAGTGTGTGCCTGCAACCCTGAACTTGGGAGGATTCCTTGCCTTGTTCTTCTGAGCAAGGTCACTCTAACTGTCTTTGTTGGAGATGCTTAGGAAAACATCTGGCTGGAAGATTCAGGGTAAAATAGCGCTGTGTTTGCAGCCATGCAAACTTAACTGTCTCCAAAGGCCCCATGTGTCCCCAGTTTGGTGTTATTGGGAGATAGTAGGCCCTTAAAGGGGTGGTGCCTAGTGGAGGGGTTTTGGTCATTGATGGTGTGCTCTTAAAAGGGATTTAGGTGGTGTCCTGTCTGCTCTTTCTTTTGTTTGGTTCTGTTCATGAAGTGAGCCAGCTTCCTCCAGCATTCAGTGTGCTGCCCTCCCACTGGCCCAGGGAAATGGGGACAACCAGCATGGAAAGAAGCCTCCAGAAGCCATAAGAAACTATTTTTCTCTTCTTGGTTGATTATCTTGAGAATTTTGATAAAATAAACTGACAGGTGCAGAGCACTTTATGCAAGATTGAAATGGTTGGTTGTGCATAGCAAGAAAAGTCAAATTTGATCAAAGCGTTGCTGAGGCCAGAGCTCCCACTAGCCCATCATCATCAGGCCACCATTGATCATGTCATGGTTTGGATGTAAAATGCCCCTCTCACTCACCCAAAAGCCTCATGTGTTTTGAGTCCTTGGTCCCCAGCTGATGGCATATGAGGAGATGATGAAGCCTTTGGGAGGTGGAGCCTTGCTGGAGGAGGTGTGTCATTGGGGGTAGACCTGGAGATTTATTAGTCCATTCTCTGCTGGGTGTGCAGAGAATGGACTAATCCTTGGTCCCCAGCTGATGGCATATGAGGAGATGATGAAGCCTTTGGGAGGTGGAGCCTTGCTGGAGGAGGTGTGTCATTGGGGGTAGACCTGGAGATTTATTAGTCCATTCTCTGCTGGGTGTGCAGAGCTGGCTCACTCAGATGCTTCCTTTCTGCTGATGTGGACATGTGACCCAGGCTTCCTGCTCACACCTGCTAGGCTTTCCCTGCCACCATGAAACTTCCCCTTCAAAACTTGAAGTAGAAATAAGCTGCTTTTGGTCAGGTGTTTTGTCCCAGGAACACAAAGGTGAACTTAGCCTATCCTAACTGCATGACCTGACTACAGCAGAGGTGGTCTGTTTGATTTTATGCTTCAATCAAGCACCACCAGGAGGCTCAGAGCTGGTATAGGAAAAGAACCCAATACATTTTTGTTGAATAAATGAATGAAGAAAGTGAAGGTAGTTGTCAATGGTTCACATAAAGGCAAAGCAGTATTTATTTTCACCCATAAGATCACTTCTAACCCTGGTGTTGATTCCAAGGGGAAGAAATGGCTTTCTGAGCATTTCAAGTGGTGGTAGAGGTACAGGTCTTCCAAGGGACAGCTGGGCCACCAGAGGCTTTAGCAATGGCTATACTCTTTTTTTTCCTTAAAAAAAATCACAATTTCATTGATGTTTCATTGAGAATTTTAATGCATGCGTGTACTGTCATGTGATAGCATGTGCATCCTCTTAGCCCATTTGTCCCCCTGCCTCCACTTCTATTCCATTGAGCACCTTCCTCTTTCCAAGTAGTCCTCCTTCTGTTTGGATGACCTCCCGCTTCCTCTAGGACCTGATGTTGATGGGCTTAGAAGAGCCAGGTCTTGTAGGGGCAACAACAGCCGCTGTGGGGTTATGAATGTACTAGTCAGTTCATGTGTGAAAGGCATGCCTAAAAATCTTCCTTCCCACCCTGTGGCTCTTACATTCTTTCCACCCTGTCTTCCACAACATTTCCTGAGCTTTGGAGAGGGGACAGAGATGTTTCATTTAGTGTTGAGCTTTTATTTTCAGCTTTGTTGAGTTCTCGGTCTCCTCAGTAGCATCTCCATAAGGAGCTTCTCTGAAAGGCGCCCTTACTCATTAAGGAAGTGGTGGCTCCATACAGGCTGGAGTTTTGGGAGCGGACAGCACCAGTGTAGAAATAGAGCTTATGGCTAAGTGTTAAACCAGCCTAAATACTCAACAGCTGGGGGCTTGTTCAAGAAACGTGAGGACTCTAGGAATGCTACAAGAACATTTAAGGTCATAAGGGGGATCTGTGTGTCCAGAAAGGTGCTCGTGGGTTTGAAGGATGACAGACCCACTGACCACCCCACCTGTGCATCCAGTCCCTTGGCAGGTGGGTTTCAGGACCCCCTCAAACATCAACATCTCAGGAAGCTCAAGTCCCTCTGTGAAACAGAGCAGGGCTAGCATCTGGCTTCTGCACACCCTGCTGTTCATAGCTCATCTCTGGATGATTTACAGGGCCCATCGTGTTGAAAATGCCACAGTGCATGTTTATGGACTAGTGACCAGAAGGAAAAGTCTCCGCATGTTAAATTCTGATGCACAATTTTTTCCCAGCCATTTTCACTCCCTGGTTGGCTGGATGTACATAGATTTGGAAGACTGCTGTATATGCGCATTGAAATTTTCATTTTTTCCAGCTTGGCCTATCTGCACTTAAGAAATGAAAGAAGGGAGCTTGTGTATTTCTATACAACAATAAGGCTCTTTCCATGCTTGATTGTTTATTTTGTCAAAAAGAAAGGGCACAGCAGAGATGTCACCTGGGGATGCAGGGATGACAGGGTCTCTTAGAACTTACTCTGGAATCAGTCAACTCCAGCAGCCCAGTCCCTCCCATCCTCACAGCAGTCCTTTGAGGGACCCCTCTTGATGGGGACACTCAGGACCATGCTCAGCTGGTGATGCCCACAGGACACATCTGAGGCCCATTCTCAGCCCTTTCCTTTCTCCCAGGCCCTGGGCCCTGTCAAGTGTCAAGCTGGGATCTGACCTGTGACTTGTTACCTATACCTATGATGATTCTTGGACATCACTGAGGACACCCATGCCTCTCCTATGAGTACTGAAAGCCTCCAACAGAAGCAGGGGGATGCAGGGAACAGATTTCCAAATCCCAGCTGCAAACCCTGACAGAAGCAAAGGCAACCCCATGGATTCCCTCCCCTGCAGCTCTGCATTTGCCCACACCACTGTCTAGTTCCTTCTGCTCAGCTGCTTACAGGGGACGCAGCCAGAGAGGCTGTGCTCTTTTCAACTCCCTGGAAGCTTCCTGTGGCAGGTGTCTGTCACCAGTAAGGAAGAGAGAGAGAGAGAGAGAGAGAGAGAGAGAGAGAGAGAGAGAGAGAGAGAGCATCCAGAGGCCAGCAGGGTGGGATGGAGCTACTTAGGACAGCAACATGGTCAGAAATAGCAACTTGAGGAACATGGTCTCCTGTCTCTGAATTCTGCCTCAGCTGCAGATTCCAGAGTGGAGGTGGTGCAGGTAGCTTGGGGGGGTTGGGTGCTGGGGAAGCAATTGATGAAAGTGGCAGAGGAGAAGCAGAAGTGCCAGTGTCTCTGTTATGTCTAGAATGTTCTCTGGGTGCTTTCACAGACACAGCCTCATTTGTCCAGCTCGGCATTGCAGCGGGGTGTGCTATTGCAGTCACTCCCCTCAGCCAGGTGGGATAGAAGACCTAGAGGGGCTTGCTCAGCTCACTCAGAGGACGTGCTGGGAAGGACCTGGACACAGGAGGCAGGCCCATGAGAAACTCTCTTTCCCACAAAGGCCATCTTAAGAAAGGCATTTATCTCTTGGAGTCTTGGTTTCCCAATCTGAAATGGGCTTGACTCTCTGTGTGTTCCTGAGAAGACTGGAAAATGTTCTCTAGTCACCGGGCACCATGCCTGGCAGAACAGAACACGATCGCTGACTCTAATGTTTTCTTGTAATAATCATCAGGTTCCCCAGGGAGGTAGAGGTGGCAGTGGGCAGAGTGAGTTTAATCCAGAGACTACAAGGGCATTTTCCTTTGAGATGAAACCAGGTAGCACAAGTACCCAAAACCCAGAACCGTTCTCCCCTCTTCTCTGACCTGGCATTCTCAGATTCTGTGCCAGCCTCTGCAGCAGCCAGGAGACAAAGGAAAGGAACCCTACTGTGTGCCAGGCCCCATGTCAGTCATTTGGAGGGGAAGGTTCAGAGATGCTCGCCAGCTAACAAATGGTGAAACTGGGACTTGAGTCTGAACCCGTGTGGTGCCAGCTGCTGTCACCCGCTTTCTTTCCCCTTGCTGTTACCCCATCCTGCTCAACTGACTGGTTTTAAAAGCCGATTTTTTTTTCCAAAAGAATACTGTTGATGAACCTGACTAAGGCGTGTTTCTCATTCTGTGTGCAGACCCACGTGCATGGGGAAAAACAGAACAACAAAATGCCCTTGGGTTGTCTCTCATCAGGAGGGTGGCTGCCTTTTCCCCTCAACCCTGGGGTGACTGTGGCATTGTAAACAATATGCAGACCCCCCAAGCAACCAGAACATTCTGTACCTTGTGGCAATTAGTCCCCACTTGGCTTAAGGACTCCAACATCAAAGAAGGTCTCCTCCTGCTGCCCAGGGGAGGCCAAGGGAATGCCTCAGAGTGGAGCCCTTTCCCCCTCATTAGGGGGCTCCAGCCACCAGCATCGCAGACTCTGGACAACAGGCCCGGCTCCATCAAAGGCCCCCTTCCCTCGGAAGGCCTCTGTAATCCAGTTCTTGAGTGTGCCCTGCCCCCTTCCCTGGACCAGCTCAAAGCAGCCGTCTGGGGACACCTGCCTACTCTCCAGGGCAAAAGCAAGTGAATGCATTCACAAGACAAAACACTATTTTCCTGTCTCAAAACTCCTAGGGCCCTGCTTTGAGCTTTCTGCAGTCAAGGTCTGGAGAGCTCCCAATCCCTGCCCACTTAGCAGCGGGGCCTGAAGTCAGGCCCCTCCTCCACAGTCTCCCCTGCCTTTGAAAGCCCTGAACACAAACAAGGGCTAACTTAAGCCACTTAGCAATGCCTCTTCAGTCTGATCTGCTCTTTGGAGAGGTAGGTGGTCAACCTGGAGCCAGCCATTCTGAGAGCAGGGACGATGAGAGGGGAGAGATCAGTGCCCAGGCTGCAGCCAGAAGAGATTGTTTCTTCCACACCGGATGGAATGTGAGGCCAGGAAGAACTGAAATGTGCTGCTTCAAGACTCCAAGCAGAAGGGCCAAATTCAGTCATGCATGCATCCAATCACCCACCTGTGCACCTGTGCATCCACACGCTACCTGTCTGGCCATCCTTCTATCCATCCATTCATCCATCGGTCCATACACTTATCCGTTCTATCCATATAGACATTCAGCTGCCCATTCCTCCATCTATCCCACAACATAGCTGATTCAGCTCTAAGCCCTGGTGTTACACAAAGGAATTAGACACAGATATGCCCTGGAGATCTTCACAGGCTATGGGAAGAGGACACAGTGCCCAAAGGCTGTAAGAAAGGGATATTTGAGAGGCAGCAGGGAACTCACAGGATGGAGTCTGAGGTCACAAGAAGATGCCACAGAGGGTATAAAACCTGGAAGATGGCCAAGAAGAAAGGGGAACCATGGCATTCCAGGCAGTGCATGCAGAATCATGGAGGTCTGAGATAGCCCAGATGTATGAGAGACTAATTGTTTAATTCCTGAAGCTGGTGTGAGGAGGTAAGGTGTGGGGGGCAGGGCATGGTAAGAGCTGAGGATGGGACCCTTCATCCTATGAAACCCATCTGCTGATATACTCTTACTGACGTCCCTCCCAGCCACACACACAGGCACGCAGTAGCCATATGCACAAATATTCAGAGTGAATACCTTTACACACATATACACCTCATGCAAACGCACATGTGCTCATGTGTGTACAAATACACACAAGCATGCTCACGTGTAGGTGTACATAAAAGCCACCCATGTTTTAAAATGTTTTCATTTATACCTTAAGCATACGAACACATACCAAATGTCCTAACATACATACACAAACTCATACAGAAACCTACATGTGGAATCTATGTACACACACACACACACACACACACACACACACACACATACACACACACACAGCTGCACCAGGAAAATCCGGGAATCAGATGCCTGCCTCTCATTATTCATGGGTCATAAAAATGCACCCCAGGCAGTGAAACCTGGCAAAGCTGGGCCCATCAGCTGTGCTTTGGGCTGGAGCCGGGTGTCCCTGGGCTCCACTGCCAAGATGGTGGGGTTTCCTGAACTGATGTCAGCCTCCTTCTGCTTCTTCCCAGCCAGTGCTGCTTTCACTGTGAAAGCTGTCTTCTCTTGAAGCCTTTGCCTTGCTCAGATGGTAGGACAAGCCTGAATATGTCTAACATCCACCCACAGGGCAGGGTGGCCAGAGCCAGCTCTATGATGTTGGACAAATGCCCAGGCAGCAAGCACACCATTAGTCTAAGGACAAGGACAAGTGCTTCATCCTCTCTGTTCAGTAGCACAGGCTTCCCCTAGTCCACACCCTCTTCTATGGCCACCCTTGATATGCCCTGGTCCTCACATGGTTCCTGATACGATATGGTTCCTGACCAGAACAGCTTATAGAAGGACAAGGTTTATTGCAGCTTAGTTTTGAGGGGCAATCTGTCATGGAAGGGGAAGCAACTGGCAGGAGCAGACAACCAGCTTCACATATCATCAGGGAGGAAGTAGGCTAACTCAAAAGCACTGGTAGAACTATACTAGAACACTCCAAGACCTACCCCCAGTGACACACTTCCTCCAGCAAGGCTCCATGTGGTGGTTCGAATTAGGTGTCCCCCATAAACTCATGTGTTCCCAGCTGGTGGCAATTTGGGAATTGGGGCCTTGTTGGAGGAGGTATATTGTTAGGGGTGGTGGGCTTATGGGTGTTATAACCAGCTCCCCCTTGTCAGTGGTTGGCGCACTCTCTTGATGCTGTTGTCCACCTGATGCTGGCCACGAAGTGATGTTCATCCTCTGTTCTACCATATCTTCTCTGCCCTCATGAAGCTTCCCTTTAAGACTATGACAAAATAAATCTTTTCCTCCCATCAGCTGCTTTTGGTTGAGTGTTTCATGCCAGCAGTATGAAGGTAGTTATAATAGTCCACCTCCTAAAAGCTCCACAAACTTCCCAAACAGCACTACCAACTGGGGATCAAGTACTCAAACACATGAGTCTATTGGGAACATTTAACATTTGAACCACTGAAGTGTGACATATGAATGCTTTAGCAAGCATCCAACAAACACTCCTTGCTGCCTGTGTTGTTTCAATGGTAATTGTAATAGATGTGAATATACCTTTGTCTTCACGTGTCACTGGTCTCTGGCCTCTAGGACCCATCAGACAAGCTAAGACCTCAGTAGAATCCCAGGTATCACCTTTCCCTCTTCTGCACTCCAGGTCTGAGGCACCTCCAAGTCCTTTGGATTTTTATATCA
>PVHP010016135.1:0-36377 GCA_004024765.1 Zapus hudsonius | reverse complement strand
ATCAATTGAGATGACCATGTGGTTTTTGCTGTTGAGTTTGTTAATGTGGTGAATTATATTTATCGATTTGCGAATGTTGAACCATCCCTGCATCCCTGGGATGAAGCCGACTTGATCAGGGTGAATTATAGACTTGATGTGGGTTTGTATTCAGTTTGCTAGGATTTTGTTTAGGATTTTTGCATCCAAGTTCATCAGGCAACCCACTTCTCTTTCTGCCTATAGGTAAAAACATAAATTCTTTTTAAAAGAAAATGTGTTTTTTTTTTTTTTTACTTTTGATAATGGGTTAATTTTTTTAAATTTTATTGTCCAAAATTAGATACACTGTATGAGCAAATATTGTCTTGGTATCTGCATTTGTGACCCCCCCCCCCGTCCTCAATCCACTGGGTATCCTCATCAATGGGCACACTGGCTTAATCCATGTGGTAAGGGGTTATGGATAGCACAGGAGGCAGCCAGGTTGCCCCCTTTATGTGTTGTAGCTGAGGGGGTCAATGTCTCTGGGTAAACTCTCCAATCATGACTCTTTACAATCTTTCCGATCCCTCTTCTGCTCAGTTCCTTGAGTCATGGTTGGTGACTTTTAAGTCTGTTTTATTTTTATTAACTTAAAAGTATCCGTGCTTCTATTTTAAGTCGTGTTGGAAGTCAGTGGTGTTTGTCTCACTGACTTATTCTGGGTTGACTGATTGGTTATAGGTCTCTTTCTTGCCCAGCCACTCTCTCAAGTGTTTCAACTGGGGACTGCAAGATAAGCCTCGGTGGTTCATGTCTTACTAGGATGTCAGCCTTCTGTCTGTGGCTCATTGGTGGAGTTGGAATAACCACAGCTCTCTAACTGCCTTCTGAAAAATACAAACAGAATCTCAGAGAGAGAGAGAGAGAGAGAGAGACAGAGAGAGAGAGAGAGACAGAGAGAGAGAGAGAAAGAGAGAGAAAGAGAGAGAGAGATTGGTAAAGGTACAATAAGATACACACTTCTAATTTGGTGATATTCCATTGAGATTAGCCTCTCTGTAGTTCTCTGGTAATCTGGTAATGGTGCCTCAATTTTTGGTTTCCGTAGGATTGTTCCCTGAGTCCCAATTCCAGTTAAGGATTCCTTGTCACTGAGTTGACCAATTTAAAAGCTATTGACTAATGACCCCCCCAGGTTTTGGTGCCTTTGTTGCACAGGTGATCATTTCTTGGTTCATTAATCTCTCACAGAAGAAAGTATATTCAGTTTTCTCATGGCAACAGTCTGCATTTTATATCAGTGGTCACTGCTTTCTCCAAATATCAATGACCAATTTCCACTGGCAGCTAGCTTATGTTGTGCCTTCTTGCACTGCACTTGCTACCATCTGGTGACTAGATAATATTCTGGATCTTGCAGGGTCTCTCAGTCTTGTTCGATGTCTTTCTGTGTTTTCTTTAGCAATAGTATCTTACCTTTGGCTTAGGGTGGGTATTCAAGAGCTTTGACAGAATCCTTTCTTGTTTTGGGGAACTTGTAGGTCTCTTTGATCAATAGTTCATTGTGGGAAGGTTCCCATAACTAGGACAGGGAGTTGCAGGTCTGATCAATTTTTCATGGGGTTTGGTTTCCTCCCTTTCCATTTATGGCCCCTCTGACTAGACAATGCCCACTTCTTCCTCACGAGATTACTGTATGAAAGTAAGGCTTTTATGGTTTCAATTCATTGTTGGTTTAGCTTATTGTATAAATTTCCACCATCTTCCCTCTACTCCTCCCAGTCCTTCTACCTCTTTCACAGTCTCTCATTTCCCATGCTAGGTTCCCTTAGCGTTTAAGCTTATCTTGATTAGGAACCTCATATGAGGGTGAATATGTAGCATTTGACACTGTTCTTTCATGAGTTGGCTAAGTAATATCTGTTCTAAGTCAGACCACTTATCTCTAAACTTCATTATTTCATTTCTCCTTGCACTGAGTAAAATACCATCTTGTAGATGTACCACAATTTGATACCCATTTGTCCAGGGATGGGTATTTGGGTTGATTCCAATTCCTGGCTATTATGAATTGCACTACAACAAACATGGTGTGCTAATGTATCTGTGCTGTAGTGTGACATGTCAAGGGTAGATGCCTAGGAGAAGGATAACTGAGTTCACTGGTAGCTCACTGTTCATTCTGTTCAGGAGTCTCCACACTGCTTTCCATAGTGGCTGAACAAGTTTGCAATCCCATCAGCAGTGAATGAGTGTTCTTTTTTCCCCTGCTTCCTCATCAGCAATTATTATTGTTGGATTTCTTTATGATTTCCATCCTAACTGGAGTGAGTTGAAATCTCATTTAAGTCTTGATTTGCATTTCCCTGGTGATTAAGGATGAAGAGCAATTTCTTAAGTGATAATAGGCCATTTGTGTTTCCTCCTATGTGAATTCTCTTTTGAGAATTCTCCTCTATGAATCCTCTTTTGAGAATATTTGAGGGGTCTGTTTGATGAGCTCCCCCAGACATACCGTGGAGGATCCATATGGAATCTCACAGAGAATGATGGGATGAAGAAGTGACCCATAGTGACAGCTAATCAGTCAACACAAGATAAGCCAGTGAGACAGACACCAATGATTTTTGATACAACCTAAAGCAGAAGTACTGAGACCCCTAAGATTTCAACAATAAAACAGCCATAATACTCATGACTCAGGGAACTGAGAGGAAGAAGGGGCAGAAAGATTGTGAGAGCCTTGGTGGGTGAGAATACCAAAAGTCATGGCTTCCCTCAGTAACAACACACTAGGGCCAGCAGAACCGGGCTGATTCCTAGGCTATCCATGGTCCCCTGCCCCAAGGACTGATCCAGGCTGCCCACGGAGGAGGATATCCAGCTGATTGGGGATGGGGAAGAGAGTCATTTGGGAACTGGGGATAATAACTCATTGCCCATTCAATAATGTTACTCATTATGGACAATAAAAAAAGAAAATAAATAAGAAAAAAATAAAATAAATAAGGAAAAAAATAGATCCAAGCTGTACAAGGAGTTAATGTGACCCTATATGATAGTTCTACTAGGAATTGAACAACAAAACTTGAATAAATGTTCTCTGATTGAAATTATTTTTTATCTTTATTGTTCAAAATTAGATACATTGAATGAGTAAATATTGTGTTGATTTTCCCATTTCCCTCCTCCCTGTGCCCAATCCACTGGGTATCCTCCTCCATGGGCACATTCTATCAATCTGTGTGGTAAGGGGTTCTGGTTCTAATTTTGCAAACCATGCTAAATTGGAGTATTTGAAATTCTTCATGTCCTCCTCTGTAGAATTAGAATGAACTTTAACTCACATATAATTCCAGGAATGTAATGCTAATTTACTGCATATATTAGACAGATTTAAATGAAAGATGGTCTAAATGACACATTAGGACATCACACTGGTCATATTGTGAGAAGATTGTAAGGAGTATTCCTAGTTTCTACTAGTTGTGTGCCTAATTTCCACATCTGGCATAGAACATCATGAAGTAAACATTCACATTCCCAAAAGGAAAATTAGGTGCACCCAAGCAAGAAATAAATCCAGCAGGACAAACAGCAAATTCTGTATCTCTGCATCTGGTATCTGAGACATGTGCTGGGGCCCTCTGTGTTCCCAATGGTTTGGGTTACACAGCCTCAATAGCTCTCCTGCCTGTATCACACCTTGACTTGTGACATCTTTACCCCAAGCCTATCACTTACCTTGACAGACATCCTGTAGTTCTGCTATTAGCAATACTTTAGTGTCGCCAATACAATTTAGTTTTAATCTGCACAGAGCCAAACATGGGCCTCTTTCATCCTCTTTGCAGAGATTATAGCCTTCCTCACCTGCACTTGCTTTCTATAATCATGGAACCGGATAACATTAACTCTTCAATTTTGAATCCATAGACATATTAATAATTTCTGCTGAAATTTTGGGATGGATTCTGGCCCTCTTGAGCAGAAATTGTAGTGGTATCTCTGTGAATTGTTTGCTGAATTTGGAAGAACTCTTTCCTTAGGAGTTGTCTTTGAACAGGAAACTTCTTTTCTGATTTATTTATTGTTTATTATTATTTATTATTATTATAAACAAAATTTACACTGTAACAAGTAAGAGCTTTCCATGGTGGTGTCTTTCCCTCATCACATATTTCCTATTGCCCCAATGAAGAACAAGTAGGTGTCTTTTTGGGGTGCTAATATGTTTTACATATATAACTGGTTTCTCAGGCCCTTTGCTGGAAATTTCATACATGCTTCTTTTCTCACCAAATGGTACAGTTTTCATATTTTTTGCCTTTCTTTGTAAGCCTAGATAATAGCAGTGAACAGCTATCATGACAAGGATTAAATGTTATTCTGCTTTGACTTGTCATCTGCAAAGCAAAGTAATCTATTAAATAATTCAATCTTATTCAAGTTCTCAGGACATGGGAAGAATGCAGCCAACTTCTTTCCTAGAATATAACTTAAACTGCCTTTATCCCAGTCTTTGGTTTACCTCAAAAACCTCATGAGCCAGGCCTCCATTGTCTATGTTTCTCTTACCATTCTGGCCATAAAAAAATGTCTTGTTCAGCTCATCTTGCAAAATTCTAGTTTTTTGTTTGTTTGTTTTAATTCTGAAGTATCAAACTCTTCTACATTCTTTCCAAAAACCAATTTCAAAGACCTATGAAATCACAATGTCAGAGCAACAGCACTACTCTTGGTACCAAATTTCTATAGCAGCTACTTTATTCATTGTTGTGTCCAAACGCTGACAAATAGAAGGTTAGAAAAAATTGTCAGCATCTCCTCTTAAAGGTTCCATAACCTTCTCAAATTGTATCACCATCTGAAGATTAAGTTGTTAGCCAATTGGAATCATGTCACATTCGTACTATGTGATTTAGTATCACTATGATTCATTTATTTGTTACATATATAAGTTATTTTGATAAAATGGCTGTTAAATGTGGCCATTTTTTACTATTAAAATTTTATTTATTGATAATGTTTTTAAATCAAGTATTCTCAATTCATCTATTATTAAATATTGGGAAGACCATCAATCCATATTACTGTATTTTTATGGTTTCTACTAGTTGTATGTCTAATTTCTTCATCTGGCCTGTATACAGTGGAGGTTCTTTAAACCAATAGAGTAGAGATTTGAGGATTAGCGCAAATCATTTCTGCTGACATTCATAGAGGTTCCTTTTCTTCCCAAATATTGCCACCAGTAGGCAACTAAGTGTATAAAATCTTATCAATCACAGATGCCCAAACACACTCCATAGTTTGATGGAATTTTATTTCATTAAAAAATAGACTTTCATAATGAAATATTATAAAATGCCATAGATAATTTGATCGGTATTCATGACTTAGTTGCATAGCTCATGACCCTAAAGATTAATTTCTTTATTGTGCCATTTTCTACTTTCCAAGTTAAAGACTAAATAGCTAGGTCACTCAGAATACTCTAAAGACATTAAAAAATGTAACAGGCATGTCAAGTAAAGCATTGAACAAATCTAAGAGAATGACCATGATTTCAGTTTGCTGAGTAAATTGCTAATGTCTGTCTTCAGTTCTCTATACACATCACTGAGATTAAAAATGAGCAGTAGCCCACTGCACAAAAGGGATTTAGCTTATTCTTGATTTCATAAATAAAAGCTGGTCATTGAGAGAAGAAAATCAATGGAATTGAGCTAAGGTATTGCCTTTGAGACTTATAGAAAGGATTCACATTTCATTCAAAGAGGCAATTACCATTTTTCCCATGAAAATGAAGATACAATGGAGAACATGGTGACTCCACCATTTTTTTTTCAAAAGAAGGTCTAGAATTTATAGCCATCCTCCTGTCTCAGCTTCCAGAGTGCTGGGACTAATGACATGTACCACCATGCCTGGCAATTGCATCGTTTCTCATTTTTCATTTCCATTTGATACATGAGGAAGCCTTTACCACCTTTGTAGAAGCTGATGCAACCTTACTTTTATATGGAAACATGAGGTTGGAGAAAAAGAAGGTTAACCAGGTCACTCAATTAGCTTAAATATGAGTCCAATAGAAAGTCTGTTACTGCTTGTCTAAATGCTTGTACTTTCTTTCAAAATACAAGGAAAGCAAAAGGCCTAAGACTCAAAAGGATTTTTTCAGGCAGATAATCTGTCATTTTGCAAATGCTTGTGTTAGAAAAACAACAGCATGAACTTGTAGTTCAGCTATGTTATTTGGGTTTTAGTCCCAAAAGAACCTTTTAATTACATTGCATGTTGGTTTAAGCACTACAAAAATGATATTCCTTTGTAGACCAGTGTGAATGTTTAGGCATAACATTCAATCACATGAAGCTATTATTGTCTAACCCTGTTTCATGCTATGTAAATATAAGTGTACCTTAAGAAACCATAAAATGACCTACATTGATGTTTTCTCTCCTTTAACCAAATTTAGTATTACATGTGTAAAACTGAAACCTTAAAATTGTTTTGTATCCTCTTCATTACAATTATGCTCGTTTCATTTCAAACATAACATATGTAGCACAGAGGGAACATAAAATATTCAGTTTTCTCAGATGATAGTTGAACTTTATTCTTACTTATATATTTTTATTTCATTTTACAATTTTTTGCAGTGGAAAAAAGTCACATTGATGCAAATAATGCTTTGAACATTTTTCAGGGCAATTTGGATAATCTACCTGAGCATTATGCATCATGAATATCCTTGCTGTTAAAGACAAGCTATACTAGATGGTTCAATCCCATGTCACAGTTAGAATGGACAGCTGCTGTCAGTATAACTTGAGGACTGCAGCCTTGTAGTTGTAATTTCAGGTGGTGGAAACATGATGAGAAAACCTGGTGGGAACATGCTATAAGCAAGCCAATCCCATTTCTGAGAACTCGTTATGACCTAAATTCTCCTCAAACCCTCATTTACTAATACCATCAATTTGGAGACTTGTATTACAACACACAGATTTCAGGCTTTTAGAGCCTTTAGTGCTTATGCAGGACTAGCATTTCTTCCTGGTATATAATGAACTCTCAAAAATGTTTATTAAGTTCAATTTTTATAAACTGGGGTCGAAGAAGTAAGTGGATCTTTTGTCATTATTTGTTCTTTTTTCTTATTTATAAAACTTATCATAGCTAGTGATACCAAAAAAAAAGAACTTGGGCTGGAGAGATGTCTCAGCAGTTAAAGCACTTGCCTCCAGTGCCTAAGGCCCTGGATTCAATTCCCCAGTTCCCACATAAGCCAGACCCACAAGGTGGTGGCCCTGGTGCATTCTCTCTCTCTCTCTCTCTCTCTCTCTCTCTCTCTCTCTCTCTCTCTCTCTCTCTGCTTGAAAATGAATAAATAAAATATTAAAAAAAGAACTTAACCTGTTATAATTTTTCTAGTAAAGATATGAGTAATTGAAGGAAACAGTATATGTGGCTATTAGTTTGAATATGAAAGATAATAAAGATATGTTAAATTTGCAAAATATCCATTGCCTTCATGTTTTCTTATACCAAGGGTAAATTCTCAAGAGCAGCAACATATTTCATTGCTTCAAAAGAAGAAAACTTTTCCAATAGTCTATATCCATACCACTCTGAACATGTCTAATATTGGAAGCTAAGCCAAATCATGTCTGGTTTACGTTTGGAGGGGAGAGGTGCACCAATAACAATTGATAATCACACAAAGCTTGATCTGGAATGACAGTCATACGGATATTGAGATTAGAGAGTTATTTCTTTGGAATGTGGAGATGTGCGGCCAAACACTCCAGTAGGGTTTGCTTGTTAATATCTCCTTAGTATATTTTAAATAAAATATTGTCATTTTGAGTTTTATCTTGATAAATGTCTCAAAGGGAAGCTTCATGGGAGGGAACCGATGGTAGAACAGAAGCTGGGCATGTTACCTCCTTGCCAATATCAGGTGAATGATAGGAGCAGAAGAATGAGGGGGATGTTTGCAAGGGAGAGCTGGCTATTATATCACTAAGCTCCCCCCCAAAAAAAATACCTCCTCCAGCAAGTCTCCTCCTCTCAAAATGCCATCAGCTGGGAATCAATAATTAAAAGCACATGAGTTTATGGGGCATATCTGATTCAAACTACTACACTACACACTGCATGCCATTGGATACGCTTTCTCTATATTACATATGTGTCGGCCACATAAGTTTATGATGCCTAAAGTAAGGCATCCATCATAAATAAAACTGTCTGAGAACAATTATTTTATCACATTGAAAATTATAATTCATAGGTAGCTGATCTATGTCAATTGTATTCCTTAAGTTGATTTTGTAAGGTAAATATTTTAATATCATTATTAAATAATTTTAATAACTTTATAGCATATAATGATCTCTATTTTATTAAATGTATGCTAAGTAATCCATATAATATTGGTTTCCTAAAAATCTATCCATATTCTTTCCCAAAATATGTATGCTCATCACAGAAGTCTGTCCCTTTCCTTATATTATTGTGGGCTAATACAACAATTATTACTCTGAATGTCCGTAAGTGAATGATGGTGTTGTGCTAATTATTCAATGACCACATCTGATACACTGCTATTTGTTATTTTAATTTTTTTCTTGTCAAATAGCACTACCTATTATTCATTCTTTATGATCAATTACTAATTTTCTTTCATGAAAATGGAATTATTTCAAATGTGTTCAATCTTTTTAGGTAAATTAAAAATTCTTCATGAGAAGAGATATGAAAAACAAACAAAATGCTCAAAAGTAAAAACAGGAAATCTTATTTATGATTTTCCTATGGATATATATATATATATATATATATATATATATATATATATATATATATATATATATATATCTCAAAATTAGATACATTGCATGGGCAAATATTGTGTTGGTATCCCATTTCCCTCCTCCCTGTTCCCAAAGCACTGGGTATCCTCCTCAGTGAGGATGCTGGATCAACCTGTGGGTTGGGGGTTATGGGTAACACAGTAGTCAGCCACATCCCCCCCTTTTGTATTGTTGCTGAGGGGGCCATATCTCTGGATATTATCCTCATTCATGGCTCTTACTTTCTTTCTGCCTCCTCCTCTGATCAGTTTCCTGATCATAGTGGGTGGGTATTGTCTGCTTTATTGTTAAAATCTTAAGATACTCAGTACTTCTGCTTTTGGATTTGTTGGAAATCCGTGTCTGTCCTGTTGACTTACCCTTGGTTGACTGATTGGCTGTGGTAATAGGTCTCTTGCTTATCCCGCCACTCTCCCAAGGGTATCATTTAGGGTCCATACAATAGGCCTGGGGAGGTTCATCTTTTGCCAGGTTGTCTCTGGTAGGTTTGGCATGACCACGGCTCTCTCACTGCCTTCTGACAAATATAAACAGATTCTCCATTGGAAAGTGAGATTAGTATAGTTTAAATGAGATACACATTTCTACCTGGACAAGCTTCTATTGGGATTAGCCTCTCTATAGTTCTCTGGTAATGGGAATTTCTCCTTGAAGCCAAGGTTTTTGGTTCCCATAGGGTTGTGTGATAGGTTCCACTTCCAGTTAAGGGTTCCTAGTCACTGAGTGGATTTCTTGGTCAATTTGAAAGCTGTTGAATACTCCCCCCAACCACCCCCTTTTGGGCACCTCTATTGCACAAGTGGTATCTTCTTGACTGGCTGTTCTCTTCAAGAGGGGAGTGTATTCAGCCTTCTTCTGGTAAGAGTCTGCATATAACAGTAGGTTCCATTTTCTCCAGGTATGTATGAGTACAGACCCTATAATTATTCCATTGGAGCAATAAACATTTTTCTGCACTTTTCTGACATTGAGCTGGGAATTTGACAAGGTTGAAAGAAAAGAAAAAAATCCTACCCTCATGAAATATCCATTCAAGTGTGGAAAAACTGGCACAAGTAAATAAAACCTATTACATGTGCAAAAAATAAGTAGGAAAAACAGAATGACATACTAACCAAAACACTTAGCATACTGCATTACAGAAAAATATTATTTCAATCATTTGTTCAATTTCTGAAATTAAATTTTGTAAAAAGTTATCTGATTATATGTTTCTTATAGTTATAAAAAATTGGGCAGAAGAGATGGCTTAGCGGTTAAGGTGTTTGCCTGCAAAGCAGAAGGACTGAAGTTCAATTCTCCAATACCCAAGTAAAGCTAGATAGACAATTTGGCACATGTGTCTGGAGTTCTTTTATAGTGGCTGGAGACTCAGGTACATCCAATCTGTCTCTGTGTCTGCCTCTTTCTCACTCTCTCACTCTCTCTCAAGTAAAAATTTTTTTCATAACATTACAACAATTCTAATGTTGTAAATATAATATGATGTTGAAGATTAACTTAAAACTTGTCAGGCAGAGTAGTTATGTCTCATTGCTGGGCCAAAATATGTGACCAGAAACCTAAAGGGAAGAAGTGTTTAGCTCAGTTTATACTTCTGGTATACAGTCCATCATGTGGGAAAGGCATGGTGGCAGAAGCTTGGGCATGTTCAGTCAACAGTGAGGAAGCTGGTGTTCTGTCTAGGACTCCCAGCCCATGGGATGATACCGTCCAAAATTAGGGTGCATCTTCCCACCCCAATTAACAGAATCTAGAAACTTCCTGATGGACATACAAAGAATTTTGTTTCCATGGTGATTCTAAATCCTGTCAATTTCACAGAAATTAACCACCACAGGTATGTCCTTCCCAGAATCTCTTGTGCAGAATGTCTTTCATCATTTTTCAAACACCTTGATGCTGACTGGATTCCTTTCTTCAAAACCCATTATTCTTTCTTCAAACTCTAAAGTATAATATTGTCAAATCTCTGCCAGCCTCTCTCACATTTCTGCTATTGAAATGATATTATAGAATATTCTAGAGCTTAAGAGAAGTCAAAACTACTCTAAAATAGGAGGGGTCCTGAGTGAGCAATCCTCCCTGTGACTCTGATTGGAGGAGAAATCTAATAGGGAGGAAGGGTTTGAGAAATGGAGTCAGGTTTAATGAAAGTGGTGATCCAGGGATGGAACTCATTTAGGGTCAAAGAGATAAGTCCCAATGTTGTGGAGAAGGAATTAAAGCAAGAAGAGTCAAGGAGAAATGGGCACTGAGGAAATTGAGGTTTAGAAGGGTTTTTAGTGTTGAGTAAACTTTCAGACTCTAAAGAGCATTCAAGGGATCCAGGTCATTGTAATTAGGTGGTCAAATAAACATCAGTGCGTGTGATGACAGGAAAAGTGAGTAAAGTTAAAGCATAAATATACAAAGTCTAAAAAATAACAGAATTACTATTATCAGAAATTATAGATGTAGTTCTCTTTTAACATTTCTAAAGCTGTTCACTAAATAGCATGTTCGTTTCTGACATGGTCTGATCTTGTTCTTGTAGAACTTCTAAAGCAAATGAGACTTTAGTACAATTATAAAGAATATATACACATTGTTTAACCTTGACAATGGCATGTGGCATTTTCAGCCACAATAAGCATATCTAAAGTCATGCTGTTCTATACAACGATCCTCTCATCATTGGGACTGTGGAATTAAGAAGAAAAATTTCTTGGGTTGTGTCATCCAAAGCTTTTTAGGCACACTTTATTATTTTGTTATACTTTGTATGGTATTTAAGAGCAAATTAGTTGCCAAAGTTTACATGTATATATTAATGACAGAAATAAGGACATGTATAGACAGAGACAGACAGAGAGAGAGAGAGAGAGAGAGAGAGAGAGAGAAATTAATCAGCATGTTAGGGCACTTCCCACTGCAAACAAACTCCAGACATATATGCCACTTTGTGCATCTGGATTTATGTGGGCACTGGAGTAATGAACATAGGTCAGCAATCTTTACAAACAAGTACTCTAAACCACTGAGCTATCTCCTCAGCCACAAATATAGATATAAATATAAATAAATTAATATGATATATGATTATATGTGACATAATATAATAATTACATATGATATATATGATTGTTTTCACACTCATGCTATTGGGTCTGGTCTCTCTGAGCACATGGCTTCCCTTGGAAATATTGATGGTTTTTCTGTTGCTTTGCCTATCCTCTTGCAAACTTTATATTGGTTGGAGTCAACCTTAGGGTCTTCACGACCTCTCTTAACAGTAGAGCAGGAGACTTACCAGAGCTTCAGAATCCTAGAGGTTTTCCTATGCCTTTTGGGTCCTATTTGGTCTTAGGGCAAGAAACAAAATTGTGGTTGTCCTTTTAGCCTTAATATCCTCATTGGCTTTTACCTTTACAAGAACACACGACAGTTGCTCCAGTCTTGAAAAAAAATGGATAAAGAGTGTACTTAATCACCTTTTGTCTAGTTAGAGGATTAAATAACTTGTAATCTAAGTTATCTGGTAATATGGTATATATATTATTTTTATATAACTAACATTTGTAAGTACAGGGTAAGCATGTTAACAGTCCTGGTGACAGTTTTTTTTTTTAACCAACTAATTTAAATTAATTTATTTGATAAAGATTTGATATACACCCAGAATTTTTTAATGAAAAAATAGGCAGAGTAAAATTCTGTTATCTCCATTTACATAATTTTCAATTGATTAGCCCAAGATGAGCACAAGTTTCCTTTCCCTGTTTGTAGCCACCCTGTGGATTGCAAGGACTTGTCCCTAAGAAAGGACACATTGCTTCTTTTCTTGGTAATATTGGGGACATATTCTCTCTAGAGAACCTGCCCAAAGTAGGAATGAATTCATTTGTTCTGAAGAAAGGGGATTTCCAACAACAGCTTTAGAGATATTAGTTGAGTCTTAGACTTTGAAACTATAGCCTCTATCTATGAGAATGGCAGAGTCTATGGACAAAGTGCACAGTGACTATACATACCTTTTCATACCCTGGATGCTAGATGACTGCTTTCTGCTTTTTGCTAAGTTGAGCGTAGCCTGTCTGTACAGCACCCATCATTTCCATTCTCAAAGTAACCCCAGGCCTGATCACTTCCAAAGCTGTTCACCAGCTCCCAACTGGAGGTATATTGCACATACTTTTTGACTAAGACACAGGTCAACCCTACACTCTCAGCCTCCAATAATTTTCTAACCACCCAGACAGGACTGGAAAAATATGGAGTAAATATTGAACCTTATTTTTCAGGGGCGTTAAATAACTTCAGGTTATCACATAATATAAGGAGAGTCTTGGTACCCTGATATACTCTTAAAATAATACCTTTGACTTTTTTCATCAAATTAATAATGTGGACATCACTGTCTTTATTATGAGCCTCAATCTAGAGAGCAGGCAAACACAATAGGACTCAGGCTTAATGCCCCATTAAAAGATGGTCCTGCTGCCTGGATTAAGAGATTGTAATGTAATTTTCCACATGGAAAACTTGAAAAAAAAAGTTCTACAGTAAAAACATCTGAAACACCTTTCTCTAGTGGACTGTGTAACACACCACAATCCCAGATGAAGTCTGTGTTTCTCTAAGACTTAGCTTTGGGTGCCCCATGAATCTGTATGGGCTGCCCAGGCCTGATTATCCTTTGGCCCAACTAGTGTAGAAAACCTTTATTTTTTTACCAATGCATAAACTCAGTCAGTCCACAGAGCTTATTCACATACACCCTGCTTATACCATGTCTCACACTGAAACTTCCCAAATCTACCTAGTTTCAAATGTGCCAAGTTCCCAAGCAAAAGCATGTCGCAAAGAAGAAACGGAAAAATTAGGAGATAGAGAAGATCATAGTTCTGGTTGGTGTCTGAGGAAGGCAAGAAGGGGGAGGATAGATGAGCTGAAGTTGAAGCTGAAGAAAATGAACACTGGCCCATCTATTCAACCTCCTTCAGCTCCCTGGTAATGCACCAGAAATGATAAGAGAATTTAAGGAGTCTTTGGGAGTGATGGAGCATTTTTCTGCCCTTGGAAGACACAGACTGTCCAACTATCATAGGCACACAAAATTTCCTCTGATTCAGTTCCCTTCAGGTTCTTGACTTATGAATTCAAGGAATGAAATCCACAATCCTTAGAGGGTAAAGTTTAGAAAGAATTTATTATAAAGTGTCATAGAACTTAAGAGAAAGGGGAACACAGAGTTCCTGCAGTATAGAGACTAACAGAAGGGAAGAAGGCAAAGCTCCCAGAAATCACGAGGGGTCCTAACATATATAACAATGGTGACGTAATCTCACCTTTCTTTCATGAAGATTCTTTTAAGTAGATTGACTCTCTGTGGATAATGCAAGATAAACACCTGATTTCCCTCTGTTAATGTTATACCATCAGTAAAGGAATTTTGCAAAAAGTTGTAAATTTACTGATTATGGAGGTGTGAATATGGACATATATGTCTTAGAATTACTTTGACTTTTACAATATTATGATTAAGATGTATAGACACATATATGCATATAGATGCATATATATGTATTATATGTAGTTTGAACAAATAAAGATTGAATGCATATATAGGCTATATGAATATTTATATGGAAAAGTTGCAGAGTGCACAAATACTATGCACATCACAGCATGTAACGTACATATGTGTATGTGTCTATGACACTTTTCAATACTAGAACATGGGAAGAATATACTGCTTGTATTCAAATGGCCTTGATTCAAAAGGATAAAGTGTATCTCCTTGGCAAATATTTTATTTCTGCTTCAAATAGTTATTCAAAAACTTTGGTACTACAATCAATAAGGCAATGTATATTAAAATGCACTTTTATGCTTAAATACATTTTCTCTCCCACCCCAAATCTCTAAAAGGTCCCATCTTATTATATGTCTAATTATAGCTATACTAAAAGGAGTCAGAAGCCATTATAAAAATTAAACATCTTTCAGATACAAAGTAGGCCTTGGAATAGTACTAAGCATATTTATTATGGATACTGATGAGAATTTTCATTATGGATTCAGAAAAGACTGGTAACTTATCCCAAATCCACTTGTATTAACAAAAAAAAAGTTTAGGATAACAATTCAATATCTTATACCACAAATTCAAGTTCTTTTTTATTTTTTCATTTTTTTCTGATCTTTTAGCAATGGTCTTCATATTCTTTTCTTTAAAATCAGAGAACATGAGAAAATCTGTACAAAACATTTAGTAAGATGTGCTTTGAATTCTAATGGGACCACATAACCACTTCCTTACAAATTTAAAATATAGAATGAATAGAAAATATAAACTGTAAGAATCTAGAAACTCTCCAAATATAAGAAAGGCATGAAGTTGAAAATCAAGGAGAGTAAACGTCCCCATGTGGTAATTTAATATTCCGCTTCTTAACTGATTCTTCCTTGCAGGGAACTTGTAATCTCCTTGTCATTATCAATGAGAACATTTAAATAATTACCCTTGCACATACAATATGCAACTCAAAGATAAAGCAGTGTGTCTAAAAGATGGTGCCCATGGCTGGAGAGATTGCTCACTCAGTGGTTAAAATGCTGGACTCAACTCCCCACTACTCATGTAAATCCAGATGCACAAAGCAGCACATGCATCTGGAGTCAGTATGCAGGAGGCTTTGGCATGCCCATACTTTTTTCTCTCTCTCTCCTTGCAAGTAAATACATTACATATTTAAAAAAAGAAAATCAGTTTCCTTCTTTCTCTGTCTCTTGACATTTTTTGTCATCTACTTCACTGGTTGTTTATCCTCATCCTGTAGAATGAAACTCTGCAGCTCTTGTAGTAATGGCAGACTGCTAGAACTTCCAATGCCTGGGCATGCTTCAGATTAATAATGAGTTCTTATTTTATAGCTAAGAGTTTTGAAGTTTTTCATATCATTTTACATAGTTCTTTATACTACCAAGTAGGACACATTTGCTCAATAAAGCATTTTGAAAATATTTTTTGTTTATTTGATAGAAAGTGTGTGTGTGTATGTAAGAGAGAGAGAGAGAGAGAGAGAGAGAGAGAGAGAGAGAGAGGGAGATGGAGAGGGAGAGGGAGAGGGAGAGGGAGAGAGAGAGAGAGTGTTGGTATGCCAGGGCATAGTGCTACTACAAATGAACTCCAAACACATGTCCCACTTTGTGCATCTGGTTTTACCTGGGAACTGGGGAATCAAATCCAGGCCATCAGGCCTTGCAAAGCAAGCAACTTTAACCACTGAGTTATTTCTCTAACCCTTATGATAGCATTTTTAAATAAAATAAATGAGGCATAAAGAAAGCATTTTGCAAGGTAAAACAGAGTGACAGTCATGGATTGCAAACAGAGGATGTCAAGCTCCACAACCTATTACCACCACTATGTTACAAGTCTGACTTTTGCTTTTCTTTCTTTCTTTGATAAGAATTGTAACATGTATGCAAGTCCTTTATTGATAACTTAGGTAATGACATTCTTCTTCATTGCCTGAAGAATGCTTACTGTGAGTCTAACTGCTACGTTGGAAAAGCTTTGTTTAACCCGACTCTCCACTTGTCATTTTATTATTTTCCAGATGAATAAGTGAAATTTGAGGTCTGATGGGTTATCTAAGCCTCACATGGTAACTTTCAACTTCTTCCACTTGAATGTCAGTAACAATGGAAATAAGATATTCTTTATCATGAAATATAAGCATGTAAAAGTTTAAAGAGATAATGATTAAAATGATATCAAGGGCTGGGGATGTAGTTCAGTGGGAGTGGGAGTACTTTGCATATCAAGCACAAAAAAAAGAAAGAAGTATTTCTTAGAAAATGATAGTGTTTAGGTATTGAAGTCAGTTTAACATAAAACAGAAAATATAGAGTATTTAAATAGGGAATGTTTTCATTAAGCCTGTTTTACATTGTTTTTGTTTATTTGTTTATTTATTTGTTTGCTTGTTTGTTTTTCAAGGCTGAGTCTAGTTCTAGCCCAGGCTGACTTGGAATTCATTCTGGAGTGTCAGAGTGGCTGTGAACTCACAGCGAACCTCCTACCTTGGCCTCCCAAGTGCTGGGATTAAAGGCATGCACCACCATGCCTGATACAGTGAGTTTTTACACACTGACCAAAGAGTCTCTGAGATCAGTTATTTACATCAGGATTCAGAAAACTGTTTGTGTGGAGGGAGTGGTAGAAAACAACTTTGGTTTAAAAGTGTCTGCTGCTACTGCTAAATTCTTCTGTTGTAACACCAAAGCAGACACAAACAAAACATGAATGAATGGAACAGGCTGTGTTCCAATAAAACTTCAATTCCTAAAGCAGGCAGTGGGCCAGATTTTGCACACAGTATAATTTTCTGGCTTAAATAAATAAGTCCAATTCCAAATTTGTTGAAAAAAAGAAATGTGTCAAACAAACAAACAAACATACAAAGAAACCTCTCTTGGTTTATAAAGAATATTTCTTAATGGTAACAATAAAGTTTCTATAACACATATTACTGGTCTTATAGACTCATAAAATGATGAGAAGCAAGTCATTTTAAAATGCCCTTTCCTCAGCTTAGATCTTCCTCTACTGCTGGGTTATCTTCATCTCCAGGCCTCTTCATCTAAATCTCATCATCACTGAACTTTTTTGAGTTTTTATATTGCTTCTCTTTTCAAACCAATGATTCACTTGAATCAGAAATAAATCGCAGTAGTTTGAACATATGTTCCCTATAAACTCATATGTTCTTAATGCATGGTCTCCTGCTGATGGTGGAGCCATCACTGGGGGCAGACCTTGAGTTTACTGGCCCCTAGCTTTCCAGTGTCAGCTTGCTTCACCCTCCTCTTGCTGTTTTCAACCTGCTGTGGCAAAAAAGTGATGTTCAGTTTCCATTCATGCTTTCCCCTGCCGTCATGACTGTAAGCCAAAATAAATCCTTTCCTCCTATAATTGGCTTTGTGTCAGGTACTCAATACCAGCCACATAAAGGTAACTACAACATGAATTTTGCTATTTAAATATTGTCTTTCTTATAGAAAGGTCATCATACCTTAATACTGACTATGAAATACTGATCAGGAAATAGGGATCAATTTATATATGATAATACTTGAGAAGCCTTTGGCTTTGTTTTTATTTTCATTCGTGTGTGTGTGTGTGTGTGTGTGTGTGTGTGTGTGTGTGTGTGTGGTGTGTTTGAGTGTATGGGGAGGTGGTCAGAGGGCAACCTCAGGGTATTTCATTTTCTCTTTCACCCTTCTGAGACATGGTGTTACCTCTGCTTCTGCATGAGAACTTCTGGATTCTCCTGGCTCCCCCCTTTGCTGTAGAGATGTGTATGCTGCTTAGTATCTGGCTTTATGAGTCACTTCAGAAGATGGAACTCTGGTTGTTAGATTGTAAAAAAGCACCATTAACTGCTGAGCAATCTCCCAGCCCAGATACTTGAGATTATTAATAATTGGCATAATCATGTAAAATAAACTATAAGTTATTACCTTTAAATCATTAAACCCCATTCTGTATGATTTTGGATATATTTTGTAAGAATATATAGCATCAAGAATGAGTTATCCGGGCTGAAGAGATGGCTTAGCGGCTAAGGCGTTTGCCTGCAATGCAGGAGGACCAGAGTTCGATTCCCCAGCGCCCATATACTGTCTGGAGCTCATTTGCAGTGGCTTGGAGGCCCTGGTGCGCCCATATTCTCTCTCTCTCTCTCTCTCTCTCTCTCTCTCTCTCTCTCTCTCTCTAATAAATAAATATTAAAAAAAAAAAAAAAAAAGAATGAGTTATCCATTTTGATAATATATTCCTTGTAATGATCTAATCACTCATCATAATTCCTTATAAACAGAATTTAGCATAACTTAAATCTCTGTGTTGTATTGCATATTGGCTCTTGAAACAAGATGATGCCCTCTTTGAGTAGAAAATGCACTGCTCCATACTACAGTATAGTGATAGCCTGGACTAAAGCAATGGTAATGGAGTTATTGACACTTCTAAGTAGAAGAAGGAGGGGACAGTCACAAACAATTTTCTGAGTTTCCAATAGACCCTACCCCATCCCTGCTATACTCTGGAGAGACACTACAAGTTTCTGGAAGTAGAACGTGAGTGGGAGAACTGGACAGAGACTCCATGCAGCTTCCCTGAGGTCACTGCCCATGACGGTGTGGGACTCTTTTTTCTTTTTATGCAGCTGCCTTTGAGTAATTAAAGTTCCTGTGAGTAATCACTCCCCCTTGCTCTGTAAATAACCCCAATAATCTAATTGGCTCATCAAGTTTGGTTGAATAGATGAGTGTTCAATGTTTCCCAAGGAAAAATACATGCAACACTTCGTAAATACTTTTACCACCTCCAAATTTAAGTTGATTGTGTCAGTTAATATTTAAATTGATAAATAATGATAATATTATTTAATTGTAAAATTAGTTATTATCTAAGAAATAATTGTGTGAAAAACTTTAGTATGCTTTTTTATTATAATATAATATTGACATAAACATAGTTTATAGAAATATTTACATATTTAAACTGTTATCCAAGAAAAACTGCATATATTTAAAATAAAATACATTGACATTATTAATTCTATTAAATTGCTTTAAATTATTATGTTTACTTAGAAATACTTAATATAATAATTTATATAATATATAAAACACATAATATAAATATATAATATATTTAAGTATTACCTTTTGAAAAGAACAATACTTCATTTAAACTCAGACCACAATACAACAGTTGCAAAAAATAAAATACATGGAATTCACATTTCATATCAACAAATACTGTGATGTATAATTAAAATACATTTTGTTTTCTCACATTAATCTGTACTTTTTAAATAGATGTTAATTATACTGTTATGTTAAAATGTTCAACACATTATGCTTGGCAAGGCTTTGGGGAAAAAAAATCCAATAAACTGCCTTCAGTCTAAATCACCATCAAGGGAACAGAAACAAGTGTGTGTCAGTATGTTGAATATTGGAGCCCAGGGGGACATAACACTTGCTCTGTGTGGGGAAAAAAACAGCAGGGCTTTTCAGTAAAAAGGAGACAGAGAGAAAACTTGTGATCACAAAACAAAAAAGCATATTGATGATAAGACATAAGTGTTAGAGGCTTTCTACAACCTCAAGCTGTGCTGCTCCCTACAAGAATCTCATACTAATTTACACAAGGCAATTTTAGTTGCACAGCTAGAAAGAACTGTGAAAAATGAAATTAGTTGTTCTTTTACTAGGGATGATTCATTGTGAACTTCTGAAGTGCTTTTTCTTTTCTTTTTTTTTTTTTTGAACTCAGTAGAAATAGCTGACTCTACATTTGCTATTTGAAATGATTTATTAAAAAAAGAATAGTCTTTTAAAACACATTTGGATTCATTCTCACTCTTTTCCATACTAAGTAATTTTCATAGAAGTCATATACCCGAAGAAAAGAAGATTGAACTTGACATCTGTTTGTTGCTTAGAGCTGATACCCTTGCTCTAATTAAAGATGCTCCACCAAGGATAGGTCGAATATTCCCTAATGTACATCCTGAAGATGGAATTTAAAGAGGAGCAGATAAATTCCCCCCAGTTATCTCCCATGGTTGTTGTACTCATTTTGAGTTGGAGTGTTGGGACAGATTATATAGATTTGTGACACTGATATCTAGACACTAAAGGTTGGTTGGGTTCTTCTTACAGAAGTATAAGATGATCACAATATGACAAATAGACGAGGGTAATCATTTAAAACAATCTAATTGTTTTAACTCATGTAATATAATAAATAGCATTTTAAAATGACCATTTTCCTGATGGAAACCTAATGTAGTTTTCTATGGGATTTATAATTTTTTTAAAATATTTGTGTTGATGTTCGGGGCATGCATGCATGTTCTTATATGTGAGGATTCATGTGTACATGCGTGTATGTGGAAGCCAAAAGTTAAAGTTGAATGTCTCCCTCTATCACTCTTGATTTGTTGAGAGAGCACATCTCACTTGAACTCAGAGCTCACTGAGATGGCTAGTCTAACTAGCCCGGCCTGCCCTGGAGAGACTTCTGTCCACCCTTCCAGAGTGGAAGGATTATAGACAGGACACCATGTCTCTCTGAAAATTGTGTGTCTTCTGGATATCCAAATTTAGGTCCTATACTTGAATGGCAAGAGCATTACTGAGTGAGCCATTTCTCTAGCTCTTGCTGCATAAAATTTAGTTTTCCACATCTATTCCCATATCTGAAAAACCACAGGAGGTCATCAATATTGAGAGAAAATGAGAAAAAAATGAATTTTGTGTAAGGAGTTAAGCAAATACTTCAGGGGATCCTAACTTCTACTTGAAAACTTTGCTCAGGCACAGTTTTGTGAATATGTGTCATTAAGGAGAACCACAGGATTTAAAAAGTGCAGCTTTTGAAAACAGATGTAACCTCTATTACTGTAAAAAAGCTTTACTGCTGTTGACTGAGACTCTTTTGGATTAGTAATAACAGCAGTGGCTGACTTAGTATGTTAGTATGTCACTTTATGTTGGGAACCATGTTGTGCACCAATACGTAATTGGCCTCACTTTCAGTCATCTCACTCTTCCATACCCTTGCTTGAACTGTCATCCTTTTCAAAAAGAAGACCTGAACACCCACACGTGCTATCAGCATCACTCAAATATTGTCAGAAAGTGATTATTCCCGGAATCTGTTGTGATTGGTTTCAGATCCATTAAAAAAAAAGAAAAGAAACTTACCATGCAGATACTCAGTCTCTCCTGCCCAGAGATGCTACCTGATCAATTCTATTTTATAAATTTATTCCCAGTCCAATTATTACCATACGTTTCCATTAAACTCTGCTTCACAGGAAAAGCATACTGCTAACAAATGAAGCTTCCCACCTAGTCGGTGCCCAAGATCATAGCCATTTTCAATACTTCATTTTCTTGTGTCTGACATTAATGTCTATGAAGTTACTCTGGTAAACCTGTTACTTGAGTTCGTCTCCAAAGAAATCACTTATTTAGCCACCTGCAGAAAATTTCATGTGCTCTAGGTCTCTTGTTTCATGAAGAGTTCTATGAACTCTGCCAGATGTACAGATAGTTAAGCAATCTTAACTTTGGGAGTGGAATTTTTTTTTCCATTTCTTTGAACACATGCTAATAGTTAAATAACAAAATGAAGATATTTACTTGGATTTTATTGCTAGAACTCCTATCGCTGATAATGAACTCTGGAATGTGAAAGAACAGGAAGGAGGAAAAATGGGATTGAGGGGACGATGGAGGGAAGAGAGAAACCAAAAATGGTTGAAATACTTTTAAAACTCAACAAATGATTTGGAAAATATAACATGATATTTAGTACTGTATTACAAAACTGTTTGTTTTTTTTTTTTTTAATATTACCAAGGTTTTCCACACTGCTGAGCATTTCAAAGCTTACCTGTGAACTGCTTGGCTTTGGCCAGGTACTTTACTGGTTTTGTTTTGTCTGTGCCTATTTGGGGTTAAACATATTTATTATAGGTTGTATAGATTGCTCAGTGGTTAATGCACATGCCTGTAAAGACTAATGAACTCTTGATACCCAGTACACATATAAAGCCACATGCACAAAGTCCTGCATGTATCTGGATTTTCTTTGCAGTGGCTGGAGCTCCTGGTGCACCCAGTCTCAAATAGATAAATAAATGAATATATTAAATAATGTATTAATTACTAAAATAATTAGCAGTTAATAAAGCAGACTTAAAACTCACCCACCGAACTGAGTGGAAGAGGGAAGGAAAGATTGTAAGAGCCACAGTAGGGAAGAATATCCAGAGATATTGCCACCCTCAGCAACAACACACAAAGGGTGTGTGTGTGGGAGGGGAAACTGGCTACCTCTTGTGCAATTCATAACCCCCTACCCCATGGACAGATATGGTATGCCCACTGAAAAGGTTCCCAAGTGGGTTAGGGACAGAGAGAAGGGAAATGGGGTTACTATCCCAAAATTTGCTCAAACAATGTATCTAATTATATATATACATAAATATATATAATTTTTTTGAGGTAGGGTCTCACTGTAGCCCAGGCTGACCTGGAATTCACTATGTAGTCTCAGGGTGGCCTTGAACTCATGGTGATTCTCCTACCTCTGACTCCTGAGTGCTGGGATTAAAGGTGTGTGCCACCACGCCCAGCTAAATATATTTTTAAAAAAAATCATACAGGCTTTATAAAAGAAAACAGTTTCATTCCTATGTTTCCCATATTATTGTACAATAATTTGTATTTTCTTTGCTTCTTCCTCCATTATGAAATTGGGTACTGCTGAAAAAGTACGGGAGGGCTGGCAAGATTGATCAGTGGTTAAACGTGCTTGTAAAGCCTGATGACCTGGGTTCAATGCCCTGGTAGAGTCAAATGTGCAAAGTGACACATGTATCTGGAGTTTCTTTGCACAAGCAGGAGGCCCTGGCATAACCATATGCACTCTCTCTTATGCAAATAAAAACATACTTTTTAAAAATGCTTGCAAAAAGCACAGGAAGATGGCATGGTATGGGTTACTAGATATTAAAGACCCAAGACACTCTGTGGTGAGCTATGCTACTGAAGATGGATTTATTTGTGACAAAAAATATGACCTAAATTTATTTTTGATCAAATAAATTCAACTGCCCTATTCTCAGTATTCAAAAGAATAATCTTTATAACTATGACCTCCTCAAGAGGAGATTTAAAGAGGAAATCTGTTTTGTATTAGAATTATGATGATAAAGTCAATATATATCCAGGTGATAATATAAAAATATCCTTGGTTGCTATAGCATTCAAATGAAATGATAATCTAAACATATATTTAATCTGAGTTCCTTTTGTCATGATTTATAGCCATTCTATTAGACAGTTTAAACTTTTCTTTGTTATTACCATTTACAAATGAATTTAAGGATAATAAGAATGTATCAAGATAAAATGGTGATGTATTTAAATCTGAGGACTTTCTAATTATTGCATAAAATGAAAATCTGTGAATAATTCAACCACTTAAGACCTATCTCTGTTTTTTCATCTTTGTCTTCTGCTATTAATCGTACTAGAATTTTGCAAAGAACAGTCTTTGTATTCAAGTACTATTCCATCCAGTTAATATATTTGAGTGTACTCATTTTATCACAGCTAGCTAAGTAGCTAATACATGTAAAGGGGGAGTAAAATGAAATGAGCTCTCACTATTTAATAATTTGAACTTTATCTTTACACAATTATGCAGAGTTCTTGGCTTTGATTAGAAATACATTAGTAAGGATAATAATGATACAATGCAGATCATAATATTTTAGCCACATTTGAAATAGATAATTAATTATTGGCACTTTAAAAATCTTTTTATTTATAATTTTTATGTATATACAAAATCTGTTTTGGTCAGAGTCCCTCTGTCTCTCTGTCTTTTTCCACTTTCATACACCTTTCACTGTACCATTCTTTCCTCCACCTGGTCACACTACTATATTTTTATTGATTATGAATTTTACCTTATGATCTACCAGTTTATGCATGTGTTATTCTCTGTGTTTGTGAGGGGCAATACCTAAAGATAATCCTTCTCATTCTGTGGCTCTTGAAATATTTTTGCTCCTTCTTATGCAATATTCCCCAAACATTAGTGGTTTTGTTATAAGACTATTTAAGTGCAAAGAGTTCTATAATCTCTAAATTTCTGCCTTGAAGAAATGTTTCATGTGTCCTACTATCTCTTGCCATCTCAGAACTGGTTGTCAGAGTAGCAGTGGGAGCAGCACTCATGTTTGGATCATTGCTTCCTTGGAAATGTCTCCTGGTCCTGGGCAGTTGTGAAGAAGCTAGATTGTCTTAAATTGGGCAGTTGAGTATCTTCTTATTCATATTGATGGATCTTGGTTATCTATCCCCTTTACTTCTGCCTTCTATTAAAAAAAGTAGATTCTAAAATAAAATTGATAGCAGCATGTGTTAAAGCTCGTAAGCCTAGTTATTTAAGTGATATTTTCATGGGTATAGCCACTCTTCTTGGCCTAAGACAAGAGGACACTTGTCCATGAAGTCTATGGCCTTCCAACCTATAGCACTCTGACTTGGTTCTCACTACCAGGCATGAGTCTTCTCTCACTGTGTGGGCCTCATATCTGATCATAGAACCATTGATAAACCTCATAGGCTATATGCCATTATTTCGAAGTCTGAACATATAGTCCAGCTGGTTGATTTCAGAGCTTGAGTTAGATAATCCTGACTCAAAGCAATAACACTATTTCTGTTCATATGATACTTGTAAGTTTATAAGCATCAAAATTACCTGATCCGAAGCTCATACATGAACCAATTTCTCCCATCATTTTTTTTGTCAAAGCATTTTTGATATAATCAGTATAAGGATTATTATTTTTCTTGTTATACACAAATGTTGACTAGAAGCAAATTAAGGAATGAATGACTTATTTGTCTTAAAGGTACAGTCTATCAGGAAAGACATTGATGTCAAGCTCATGAGGCAACTGGATATATTCATGCTATAGTAAGGAAACAGAGAGGCCAGGAAGTTCGGTGGGGCTATCAGACCTCATTGCTTATATCCAGTAACTTATTTCCTTCAGTGATACTCTATCTTCTATGGGTTCTACAACCTTCCAAAACCACACCAATGCCTAGGGCCCAAATGGGCTTTTGAAGAGCATATTACATTGAAATCAAAACCTATGAAAACATTTATGCTACATATATTCTTACTACCAATTTAATTAAGGAGTCATATCAAATTTTCGTATCTAATTGCATATAAAATCACCATACACTTTTTACTGAGTCTTGCCTAAATTGATAAAATCTATTTTTCCATCCTTGTATCTGAGCTGTCTTTGTAAGTAACTATGATTAATAAAATGTTAAGTGACTTTTGAGACTCCATCTTGAGAGAAGATTCCCTTTGAAATCTTGGAAATAAGAGGCCAATACAATATGTTATCCAAAAGCACAGAGTGGAGCATCCTTGGAGAATAAGCTCCAATTATCTCTTTAGCTGAGGCAATAGATGGCAAGAGAGTCCATCTTTCTCATCTTGCTCTCGCCCGGCAGGCAACAAGCCTCCCACAGCCCTGGCACTGAATTGAAACAAGATCTTGAGAGAAGCATGACTCTCATCCATAAGATGATGGGAAATAATTCATTATGTAGATTCTTACATTTTAAGGTTGAATAGTCTCTGTTTATGCATAAATAATTTGCATGTGCCATGTATAATATAAAATGTTGATTTGGAGAGCAAATTTAAAAGAAAATTTGATAGATACCCATTAAGTATATATTTTGTTCTGCTTATGCCATACAAACATATATTCTATATGTTTCAAATTCCCCAGTACCCACATAGGCCAGATCCACAAGGTGGTGGCCTTGGTGCGCTCTCTCTCTCTCTCTCTCTCTCTCTCTCTCTCTCTCTCTCTCATCATTTATCTCCTGTATCTCTCTGCTTGAAAATGAATAAATAAAATATTTAAATTGAAAGGAGAAAGACAACTTTAAAAAAATAATCAAATGAAAGAAATCTAAACAGGACTGATAAAAGGAATAATACCTCATATATAACATGTGAGTGTAAACTGTCTATGCTATTACTCAGCTAAAAGGTTTATGAAAAAAGATTAATATTTAAAATATATTTAAACATATAAATAAATAAAAAGAAGTAAAATAACAGAAGACATTCTCAATCAGAATATAACCACTTGTAAGAAAATTAAACAACTAAAAGTCCTTACAAAATAATTGTGATGGTTATGTTTTGCTGCCAACTTGATCTTTTTAATTTTCTTTGATGGGTCTGTGATGTTTATCACAGGAAGGTAACCTCTTTGCAGGGGACAAGATGTAAGGAAGCTAAGGGAAACTGGAAATTAAGATCCATTCCTAGGAGGGCAGTGCAGGAATATTAGTCCCCAGGCTGAGGGAGCCAACAAGTCTGGATAAGGTTGCAAGCTCCCACCCTAAGGCTATATAAAGGGGAAAGAAATCCCTGTCCCTCCTTGCCTCCCTGCCTGCCTGTCTGCTGGTGCTTATTGTGCATCTCTCCATCTGAATTGGAATGGAGCTTCCTCAGCCTTCCATCATGGACTGAAGACCAGTGGCTTCCCAGGAAGTGTTTAAGCTTTCAGTGCTGAATTGGGTCTGCTGAGACATTCAGCAATGTGGACTGAGAGACTACTGGTTCCTTGACACTCGGACTTGTAGGTTGCTGTTGTGGGACTGCAGTGAGCTAATCCAATAAATCCCCTTTTTGTTTACTACAATTCATTCTGTTGGTTTTGTTCCCCTAGAGAATCCTGACTATTGCAGAATTTGGTAACAGAGGTGGTTCTAGAGAAACAGAATTGTAAGAATGGGTTTCTTTAGTAGGCCTGGTGCTATCTGGCTTTGGGTTTCTAAGTTCAGTGCTATTAAAAGCTCCACCTGTGACATGGAAAGCACTGTTGCTGGTAATAAGGAGTACACTGATCATCCTTTGTGTCAACTATTTAAAGAGCTTCCTGAGATAGATGTATTTGGTGATCCTGAGTCATCTTTTCTGAGCAGCAAGTAATTTAGTGACTCAGTATCAAAAATTTTGAATATTTGTGTTTAAGTAAATTACATAATGATGCAGATTGTTTGCTTTTGGTATCTCTGGATAAAGTGTTAAGAGAAAATCTAGAGCTGGGAAAGGAAATTTCCCAGCTTAAGACCCACATGCATGATATAAACTTTTCTAAGAGTACCCTGGAGGAGTGTTTTCTCTCTTGCTGTAACAGGGCTCAAATTTCAGAAAACCAAACTCAAGCTCTCATTGTAAGATGAGCTAACTTCCAATGCAAGTTCAAGTCCCAGCCGCACAGGGAATCAGAAGTTAAAGTGATTTTTGATTAGAAAAGAATGGGATCCTGCATCTTGGTTTTGGGATGTGTGGGAAGACCCTGAAGAATCTGGAGACATTGAGCCCTCAGATTCTGAAGAAGTTATTTGGTTTGAGGAAGTAGTCTCCCCTCCCTTAGCAGCATTTGCATCAAGCCCTGAAACATTACCCTTCATGTCCTTGCATGAGGGAATTAATACTTCTTTGTCTGGTGAAACTGCACTGAAACTCCATGCAGGAGGTACCCTACAAGAACATGCCCCTCAGTCCCCACCCATCTAGGCAAAGTAGCTCCCTAAGGTGTGATAGAAAGTGTAACTCAAGAAGAGGTGATACACACACATAGAGAAGTTTAAGAATTTTCTAACTTGTATAAGCAGAAGCCTGGGGAACATGTGTGGGAATGGATTATAAGGGTGTCAGATAATAGTGGAATAAACATAAGATGGGATCATGGAGAATTTATTGAAATGGGCCCCTTAACCAGTGATTATGCATTTAACACTGCAGCTCTTGAAGCCTGAAGTGGCACCAAGAGTTTATTTGATATATGGATCTAAAGATGGTCCACTGTGAAGGAGTTTGAGTTGCCTGATAGCCTTTGGGTTAATGCCGATGGGGTTGATTTGTCATTTAAGCTCATCTTTGTCCCCACAATGAGAGGGTCTAGAAGGTGTGCCCTTGACTAAGACAAAAGAAACAGATTTGTGAGGGGTGCTCTAGCACATTTAAATTTCCCTGTAGTTGCTGTTATATTATATATGTTGTAAAGAGGACATCACACTAGGAGCTGCAGTTGCTGCAGTAGGTAAATTAGACAGATGCAATGGGTCCAACTGGAACTCAAGTAACAGGGGCCTACTGGCAGTGCAGAATCACCAAAGAGGAGGAGCACATTTATGGTAATGGACAGCATAGGCAAAATAATGCTCAAAATGATATGACTCATGAAGCCCTTTGTTACTGGTTAATTAATCATGTTGGCCCCAGAAGTGAAATAGATAAGAAGGTTACTAATTTGCTGTTGGATCTGTATATGTAAAAAAGTTCCAGAGCAAAGGAAGGAAAGGCTACTGTGCAATATAGTAACAGAGAATCAAGGTCTCTTAACCATTTTCCAACTTGAGCAAGTTTACATATCCAGAGGCCTTTGAATGAAGGGGTTGGTCAGGTCCCCTTGAGGAAGGCCTCTCCTGTAACACCCAAATGTCTCAAGGTTAAGCTTATGCTGTCCTTCCTCAGGAATGTACATTGGAGAAAAGGAAATGATCAGAACTTTTTGGGCCTTGAAGAGACTGGCTCTGAATTAACTTTGATTCCAGGGGACCCCAAACTGCATTGAGGGCCTCCAATTAGCATAGTTGCTTATGGAGGTCAGGTGATCAATGGAGTCTTGGCAAATGTTGGACTGACAGTGGGTCCATTCGATCCCTGAACTCTTGTTGTGGTTATTTCCCCATCCCAGAATGCACAGGTGAAATAGATATACCTAGGAGTTGGCAAAAACCCTAATTGGCTCCCTGACTATTGGAGTGAAGGTAGTTATGGTTAAAAAGGCCATATGGATGTCATTGGAAGTCCCATTGCCAGAAAAAATAGTGAACCAAATGCAATATCGTATCCCTGAAGGGACTGCAGAAATTAATGCCACTGTACAGGACTTGAAGGATGCAGGGGTACTAATTCCCAGTACATCTTCCTTAACTCTCCTATTTGGACTGTTCAGAAGACAGATGGAACCTGGAGAATGATGGTGGTGACTCCAATCTCACCTGCTGTCCCAGATGTGGTTTCTTTACTTGAGCAGATTAACACATCTCCTGGTATTTGGTAGGCAACTACTGATCTTGAAAATGCTTTCTTCTCCATACCAACCCATAAGGACCACCAGAAGCAATTTGCTTTTAGCTGGCACGGACAGCAGTATACCTTTACTGTTTTACCTTGAGGTTATATTAACTCTCCAGCCATGTGTCATAGCTTCTCTCTTCCACAATGTGTCATGTTGGTTCATTATATTGATGATGTTATGCTGATTTGTTCAAATGAGCAGGAGGTGCCAACCACTCTGGAGTTGCTGGTACAGCATATACACATAAAGGTATAGGAAATAAATCCATCCAATATTAAAGGACCTTCCACCTCAGTGAAATTCCTAGGAGTTCAGTGATGTTGGGCATGCATGCAGGGACATTCCTTCTAAGGGGAAGGATAAGTTGCTGCACCTTGCCCTTCCTACCACCAAAAAAAAAAATGTCTTGTGGGCCTATTTGGATTTTGGTGGCAGCACATTCCTTATCTGGTTGTATTACTTCATACCATATAACAAGTGACTCTGGAAGGCTGCTAGCTTTCCCTAGGGCCTGGAACAAGAGGAGGCTCTTCAGCAGGTTCAGGCTGCTGTACAAGCAACTCTGTTACTTGGGCCATGTGATCCAACAGATGCAATGGTACTTGAGGTGCCAGTGGCTGATAGTAATGCTGCTTGGAGACTTTGGTAGGCCCCCATAGGTGAATCACAGAGAAGGCCTTTAGGATTTTGGAGTAAGACCCTGATGTCATCTGTAGACAATCATCCTGCTTTTGAGACACGGCTTTTGGCCTGCTATTGGGCCTTAGTGGAAACTATTGATTATGGGATATCAAGTTTCTATGTTACTTGAGATACCCATTTTGAGCTGGGTGTTATCTGACCCACCAGGCCATAAAGATGGACTTGCAGAACAGCAGTCCATCATCAAGTGGAAGTGGTATGTACTGTTACAATGCCTTCTGTTCCCAAGCATGCACCTATGGCATCGTGGGGTGTGCCCTATGATCAATTGACTAAGTGGGAGAAGGCTAGGCCATGGTTTACAAGTGGTTCAGCATGTTATGTAGGAACCTCCCAGAATTGGACAGCTGCAGCATTACAGCCCGTTTCTGGGACAACTCTGAAGGACTATGATGAAGGGAAGTCTTCACAATGGGCAGAATTTTGGGCAGTACATATGGCTATGCATTTTGCTTGGAAGGGAAAGTGGCCAGACATGTAGTTGTACACTGATTCATTGGCTGTGGCCAGAGGTTAGGCTGGTTGATCTGAGACTTGGATGAAGCACAATTGGAAAATTGGTGAGAAAGATATCTGGGGAAGATGTTTGTGAGTACAGCTCTTTGAATAGGCAAATGATGTAAGGATATTTGTGTCCCATGTTAATGATCTTCAGAAGGTGACATTATCAGATGATGACTTTAATAACCAAGTTGATAAGCTGACCCATTCTGTGGATACTTGGCTAACTTCTTTCATCTGCCATCCCTGTCATTGCCCAATGGGCCCATGAATAAATTGGACATGGTGGCATGTATGAAGTTTATACATGGGTCCAACAACATGGACTTCCAATAATCAAGGTTAATCTGGCTAAAGACACTGCTGATTGCCAGCAGCAGAGACCAACACTGAGGCCCCGGTATGGTAGCATTCATCAAGGAGACCAATCAGAGTCTTGGTGGCAGGTTGAATATATTGGACCACTTCCATCATGAAAAGGACAGCATTTTGTCCTTACTGGAATAAACACTTATTCTGGGTGTAGATTTGCTTTTCCTGCCCTGAGTGTTCCTACAAAAACTACCAAACATGGGCTCACAGAGTGCCTTATCCACCCTTATTGTAATCCACACAGGATTGCTTCAGACCAAGGTATAAACTTCACAGCCAAGGAAGTGTAGTACTGGGATCATGATCATGAAATTCACTGCTTTACCATGTGTCCCACGACCTTGAAGTAGCTGGCTTGTTAGAAGGGTGGAATGGGCTCTTATATAACCAGTTATGGTGCCAACTAGTTGGCACTAGCATGTAGGTAGGGGCAGGGTTCTCAAGCATGCTATTTGTGCTCTGTGCCAGTGCCCTATATATGATGCTGTTTCTCCCACAGCTCAGATTCACAGGTCCAGGAATCAAGGAGTGGAAATGGGAATGTTACCACTTACACTTACCCTGTGACACATTAGCCTAATGTTTGCTTCCTGTTCCTGCAACCTTATGATCTGCTGGGTAGAAGCCTTGATTCCGGATGAAAAAGTGGTTTTGCCAGGAGGCACAAAGAGCATTACATTGAACTGGAAGCTAAGACTCCCCCCTGGCCAATTGGGGCTCCTGATGCCCTCCAGTCAACAGGCTAAGAAATGAGTTACAGTGCTAGCAGGAGTGATTGATCCAAACTACCAAGAGAAAAATGGACTGTTCCTCAATACTGGTGGCAAGTTAAGTGTATGTTTGGAGTGCAGGGGAATGTATAGGGCACCATTTGATGTTACCATGCCCTATTATCAAAGTCAACGGGAAACTACAACACCCTAATCAAGGTAGTGTGATAAATGGCCCAGATCCATCAGGAATGTTTTACCCTTCCAGGCAAAGAAAAATGACCTGCTGAGGCACTTGATGAAGGTGGTAGAAGTGCATAATGGGTAGTAGAAGAAGGTATTCACAAATACCAGCTAAGACCACTTGACCAGCTACAAGGATGAGGGTTGTAATAGTCATGAATTATTACTTTGCTAAGAATGTTTGTGCATATTTATACTAATACCTTTGTTTTCCCCTATTTCTGTATTATGTAAATGATATTGACATCACTAGTTAACCATTGATGAATTTATATTTAACTTATTAGATATTAGTCATTAAGCATTCCTCAAGGGACCTTGCCTTGTTTTAGGGTAGATTATGTGTTTGCATTTGTACGTAAGATAGTTATATCATGCTAGGTGGAATTGTGATCATGTTACTGTCTTCAGTTGTAAAGTAAGTATGATAGGAGATATCATTTGATGTCAAGTTGACAAAGGGTGGACTTGTGATGGTTACTTTTTTGATAGCTTGATCTTTTTAATTATCTTTGGTGGGATTTTAATGTTAATCACAGGAAGGCAGCCCTCTCAGCAGGGGCAGGATTTAAGAAAGCTCAGAGAAGCTGGAAATTAACATTCCTTCCTGGTAGAGCAGTGCAGGAAGGAAATTTTACAGACTCAAGAAGCCAACAAGTCTAGGATAGGATTGCACAACCCTGCCCTAAGGCTATATATCCGGGGAAATCTCTGTCCCTCTTTGCCTCCCTGCCTGGCTGACTGTGGGTGCTTCTCATGCATCTTTTCATTGGCACTGGAATGGAGCTTGCTCAGCCTTCCAGCCTGGACTGAAGACAGTGGCTCTTTGCATACATGCATTTCAGCTTGAAATAAGTGGTCTGTTCTAGCAAGGAAAGCAAAGGGAAGTCTGGGATGCAACGTAACTTTCTCCTTTGCTTGCACAATAATTCCAGACCAGAATTCTCCTGGTATTTGTGCTAACTGTATACAAGGCTTCTATATATTTAAACAAAAGAATGTGACTCTTTCACTTCTTCCCTGGCTTCCTGCAGTAGGTAGAAGTAGTATTCTCTGAACTACAGCATTCCCTCCAGGAGGAAAGAAGGAGGCTGGTAATTCTCATGATGAAAAGAGAATTTACAAGTCTAGGGAAGCAGCTGAAACAAGATTCCTGAGGATCTTTTCTAAGGTTATATAAGCAGTTACTCTTTCCATAAAAAGTCATACAACATAATTGCTATTCCACATGAGGCCAACAGAGACAGTTGGTTGGATGGCTTTTTAATGGTTGCGTAGGTGAGGGAGTAAGGCTAATTCACATGAGAGTGGAGTGTTTGTAAAGGCAATCCCAATGTAGCTAGCTAGCTTTTCCTACAAGACATGGAAAAGTATCCCTGCTTGTTGAGGTGGCAGGTATATGCTAAGCATGGTAGGTCAGACATCCAGGGCCAACCTGCCTGAGAGGAGAATATCCTTATCAAAGGAAATCCCAGCATAGCCATCTCCCTCTACTTCATGTAGAGTGATGTGCTTCCATGACGAATAGGGTCTAGCACACAAGTAAAACTTTTGATGAACTAGAACATGGAGTGACTTTTTGAAAGGAAGAGATATTTATACAATATCAAAAACAGTCTATGGAATCAGCAGTGTGTCCTTTGTTGTTTGTGATGAGTCCTAAAAATTGGGCTCTGCTGTCTTTCCAGGAAGAATTTGCCTCTGTAAATGTGAGGATGGATTGCAAAGAAGGCATGCAGCTGGAGTCCTCTACACTAGCCTCTGATGTGACAGAGAAGTTGGATAAAAGAGAGGATACAGTGGAAAATGATGTTTGGTTTTTACAGACTGGGGGAATTGCAAAAAAAAAAAAAAAGTATGAATAAGTTCTGAGTTAAAGTACTTGAAATGCATGCAAAGAGCCAGTGAAGAAGGGTGAAGTGACTAAGATCCAGCCTTTGATACAGAGGAAGGAGAAGTCCATGATTAAATGTGGGGATGGATGCATTAATAATGGCTCTATGCAGGAGACCATTATAGTGAGGAGTAATTCTGTCTTTGAGCTGAGTGAGTTGGGAAAAGGACTTTTAAGCAGGAAGTGGAAAAAAAAAAACTCTTATGAGGTTATAGGACGTGGGGATATGGGATAAGTCTGAGTGTTGTAAAAAGAGAGGAAGTAAGTAATGTAACTAAACCATTCTCGTGGAGATAAAAGCTTCTTGACATCATCTAATATGAGGACATTTGCCTCTGATAGAAAGGCACTCAGAAGCATTAGATAGCTCTTAATTATTGTAGGATGAGATGTCTACCAATATCAGAGACTGGAAAACAATACAGGAAAGTCAGGTGTTTTTGAGAGAAAAAGGCTTGAGAGGAGTAGCTTGTTACCCTCATTCATGGGATCTTTTCACTGTGTTGACAGAATAGCTATTAGCAGAGACTTCGGGCTGCTATGTGGCTGAGGGCAAAACTCTTGGAAGTGGTTTGCAAGAGGGTACAAATGATTTAGGGAATAAAGAATCATCAGCAGCCTTCATTGTCCCAATCAGCAAGGGTCCTAGCAAGATCCAGGATCACCAGAACAACAGTCTCATAGGAGGGGGAGGGGGAGACTGCTGGTGCATCAGGGGGTCATCTTTGAAGCAAAATCCTACAAATCTCTGAAGCACTGATTACTGTTGATTATCTCCCTGAGGAGATTCCAGGTATCGAGAGCTTAGGTATTGAGAAGAAGCAGTCCCATCGGCTTAGGGAGAAGACAGGATTAGATGCAGGAGAGCCAGTACAAGCAGCTCCAGGACCCAGGTCCAGCAACCCAAGCTCAAGAAGCATTGGGTCCATTACATGAGCATCTGGTTCCTTGGGCAGATCTTCATTTTTTGAGCAAGTCTTTTCAGAATCTAGTGGGTTTGTTTGCTGAGAAACTGAGTGTAGCAGACACAGAGAGGCCTTGATTGAAGCACACAGATAACTTGTGTGCAAATAAAGTGCATGCAAATATGGTGTATGCAAAGTATGTACAAACAGGTGAACAAGCTAGAACCAATTAGAAAAGCCTATCAGCCAACCAAGAACTCAAAAGTTGCTTTGTAGTTCAACCTCTCCTATCGCCATGGCAATTGCCAAAGAGCAGTTTCAGTTTTCAGAGTGATGTCCCCATGTGGAGAGGCAGTGAGGACTCTTTGCCTTTGCAGCCAGTAATCAGGAAGATTCACTTGGCTGGCAAAATTGGCAAACAAGTTCCGCCATCTAGTTTGCAGCTTTCTGCTGTTCTTCGCCTCTGTACAGAAGTTTCTCTGTGTTGCTGTTTGGACAGTAGCTGTGGATTCCATATTTTTTCCTCTGTCGGTGGGTTGTCTTCTTAGAAACTATTATTGTTCAGGAAGGCCTCTGAAACTCCCAAAGCTATGAAGGTGTGGGGAGCTGTTATTTGAGCCCTAAACTGCGTCAACACTTGTTTTGAAGGTCTCTGTTCTTCAGCCTACTAACCAATGCTAGTTTCTATCTCTCTCCTAAACTTTCTCTGCCTTCAGGCTTCCTCCTAGAGATCACATGACCCTTGCTGTGGCCAGGCTATCTAGAAACCTGGTTATGCTGATTCCTAAGTAACTGCCCATGCTTCTCCCTGTGAAAAACTAAGTGCTGCCTGCCCTGGAAATAAATGAGTTTGATCGGAATATCGACTTGCTTCATTCTCTCGAGTCTCTTGTTCCCCTCATGCTCACCCCTTCTCTAGGGCCCTCGCTGTGACCAACCCGCCCGGCAGATTAGAACATTTGGCTCCCAACGTGGCCAGCGTGGGCACATACAGAAGGAACTGGTGAAGAACACTGAATCAAAAAGCTGCAGTATATATAGAAGAGAAAAAGTGAACACATAGAAGAGAAGTGACCACCCACAAGTAGCCTGCCTTGTGGACAAGGTCTGGTGAGTAATCAGTGATTATGGGACAAGAAATACGTAAGCATGAGATAAGTCATTGAAGATTTTTAAAAGAAGCTTTAAAGATGCAAGGGATAAAGGTTTAAATCCAAAATTGTGTATATTTGTTAACCTACACTGATCTCACTCTCCGATGGAGATTGTGTTTGTATCTTTCAGGATGCAGCGAGAGTGCTGGGGCTCATCTAACCCTACCAACCGACCATAGGCCGATAGCTGAGATTCTGGCAAGAGAGGGGCCACCACAGTCATACAATGGAGGATCCAAATGGAACTCCGCAGAG
>PVHP010016134.1:0-36351 GCA_004024765.1 Zapus hudsonius | reverse complement strand
CTTTGACATTTCTTTCCTGGAACAACCATACTAAATATCATTAATTATGAAAATCTATTTTGAAGATGGGCCTCTGTGTGACCACTTCATAGATTATCTAAACTTCCAATATCAGACAAAGAAGGAACCCCCAAGTCAAAGACTGATGATTCTAGAATATCTACTCATAGTATTAAACTCGTGTCTGCACACAAAGAGTAACACCTCTACAATCAGACTCTATTTCCACACTGCTCAATCATTAGGGACAGCAGCCAGCCAGAGTCTGTGTCTTGATCAAGGCACCAACGCATCCTGAGTGGCCCAGCTGAGAACTTCCTCTCTGTCCCAGCCAACAAGGAGGAAGTCACAGAAGTGAAATTTAAAACATCCTGGAAGGAAATGACCAAATAACCTTCCATTATGTAACACCGGAGAGAAGAAAATAAACACAGAGGAATTTATTGTAGACGTGAAGTCCATTAAAAATCAGACTCTAAAGGTGGGAACCCTAAAGAGATTTTTCTGGCAGTGAAGAGCAAAAAGACAAAGGAAATTCAGCAATGGGGTTGTCAACTGCAGGTGAGAAAATTAAGAGGAATAAGGAAGAAACTCCGAATAGGGAAGGGAAGGTAATGGAAACAAATGTGGAAAGTCCCACTGCTTCCCTGAGAGGCAAAGGAAAAAGCAAGTCACATACTATGTCACAGATAGGAGGGGCAAGGAGTGAAAGCAGGGAAATGGAGTTTACCCCAATCAGAAAAACACAGGATGGAACACTTGAGCAGAGGTGCTAATATCTGTATCTGCCCAGTGGATGCTGTTGAGAATAGAACTGAGTCACTGGGAAAATGGTCCACAGATGAGTGCTGTGTGGGCAGGGAGGTAGAGGGGAGCATTAAATGTTCAGAATCATTAAAAGTGCAAAACAAGAATATGGCTTGTATTCAGATAACCCCAGTTTGAGTCACGGTTCCAGAATTTTCTATTTGTATAGTCTTAGATAATTTACTTCTCTCTGCCTCAGCTTCCTCATAGATGAATGGGGTCAGTAGCAGGTGGTACTTAAAAGTCATTAGATGGACTTGGTGGTGCATGCCTTTAATCTCAGCACTTGGGGGCAGAGGTAGGAGGATCACCTGAGGCCAGCCTGAGACTTCATAGTGAATTACAGTCTGGGCTAGAGCGAGACCCTAGCTCAAGAAACAACAAAAAAGTCATTGTGGAGACAGAGATATTGAAAAAGTGGCTGATAATTATCAGGTGCTTCAGAAAGCACAGCTTTTTAAAAAATATTATTTCAAAAAAATGTTATTTCTAAGTTTATACCTGTCCCCCAAAAATAAAAAGACAGACAAGGTCCGGAGATTAATCCAGCTAAATCCATTAAGTTACATATGACCTATGACTGCTCTTTAAAACAATGTCAGAGTTGAATTGTTGCACCTGAAACATTTACTCTCTACCCTTTACAGAAAATGTTTCCAGAGTCCTGGTAAGTTGTGCCAGAACCCTCTGTTCTTACACATGGTGCATACAAGAAAAGTTCTGGCATCTACCTTCTCTACCTAAGAGATTTTCCTGCTTAATCCAAAGAAAAGTCAATTCAATGGCCTCTCAGAAGTAAAATAACAACTTGTTCAACAGAGAAAAGTTATTGGAGACCATGTATATTTCACTAGGCCCACCTCTTTTATTAAGGTTAACCCCCCCTTATCCTAAACCAAGGAGAAAAAGAAAATATTATTTGGATTCTGTCTACTCTTTTTCTGTTCTTGGGTTCAGGCCCAGCGGTCTTAAAACAGAAGATTCTAGCTAGGTGTGATGATGCACACTTGTCATCTAGCACATGGGAGTCTGAGGTAGGAGGATCATGAGTTCAAGGCCATTCTGGTCTACATCCACAAAACACAAAATAAACAAATAGACAGCATTCTTGAAGATCATTTTGCCTAATCCTAAAGTTCTATTTCATCTCTAAAGAAAAGAAGAGGGAAAACCTAGAACTATATATGTGATATTGTTGGCATTTTCAGAGAGAAGCCATAAGGGTCCATGACACGATGGGGGAACAACAGACTCCTAAGAAGAGTGTGAAAGCATCAACTCCAAGGAAGACAAGGTCTGGGGAAAATGATGAGAACAGTCTTTGCTTAGCTCCATTCTGAACAAGGGGTGAACAAAGAAAGAGAAAACCCCTTGTAGAAAGTAGACATCAGCTAGAGATGGGAATTCATGCCTGTAATGTCAGCACTTGAGGGGCTGAGGCAGGAAGACTGTTGTGAGTTCAAGGCCAGCCTGGGGTGCAGAACACTTTGAGGAAGTCGGGAATATATATATATATATATGCATATATATATATGTGTGTGTGTACATATATGCTGTTTCAAATAAAGAAATAGAGGAGAGGAAGACATCACTAGATATACACAGGATGATGTAAGAACCCACAACTAATTGGAAAGAAGGAGCTCCGCAGCCATGGGAAGAGAAGAGAAAGTAATGAGGGCGCTAATGCAATCAAAATACATTATATGCCTATTTAAAAAGGACTTAATGCAATCAAAATACATTGTATACCTATAAAAAAAGGACTTAGAACTGTAACCTGCACTGATGGGCCCAAGTCAATCCTTCTACTATTGTTCACTCATGTCACCTGTAATTAAATAGTTGGGATGAAATTTAAAATCAAAAGAAGAAACAAAAGGACCCACCCATGATGGTTTTGCTTGTCCTCTTGTTAGAGTGACTGAAGTTTGGGAGGCTGACCAATAGCCACCACAGAGGCTGGGAAGCACAGGTTAGAGAAGACTGGGGCATCAGATGGTCCCAAGGTAACTGATGCTTTGAAAGAAAGCCTGCCTTCATCTTGGAGGTGGAACCTGCCAAGGAAGAGGGAACCTTGGGATGGAAAACGGCGCTAGTGACTCAAGAGCTTAAGAATGTCCCTGAAGCTGGCGGTCCCTGTACCACTCTGGTATTGCCAACTTCCCACTTGTGTTTGTTTCATTTCCTTGAATTACATGGGCATTGCTGTCGTCACTCGACCACCCATCCCCGTAAGGGCAAAAATTTTCTATAGTGAGTTGTTCTCTACTCACCGGGGACTGGAAGGAAGTGTAGTCTGAGCTGTCTCTTTGGAGAAACCAGGTTTGATGCACACATTGTGCAACTTGCCTGCTTCACACGACAAAGGGTTTCACTTCCCAAGACAGACAGGATGTTGGAAAGTTTGGGATCCAGGCCACAGGGTCAGCATGAGACATGGTATAATTACCAAGTCGGTTACACTAAGGACATTGCTCCATGGTTCCAAAATTTCCCTCCAGCTGAAAATAATCTATGTATCACTTCAACCTCCCTGTGACACTGGACAAATCATATCTCCTGGCCTTGGTTTCTTCACCTGCTCTTCACATTGAAAGCACAGTCTGTCTTCTTCCACGTGGTCCCAGCAGATAATCACTACGGCTCCTTTCTGCTGGTAATCTCAGAGGAGCAGAATTGCTACCACTGGAAGATGGTAAAGACAAGCAAAAGTAGCTCAAGGTTCTGGATCTACACCCCTAGAGAAAGAGACGGATTCAGAGGTGATGCTCAGATCCCTTCCTGTCACAGTAAATAAATAACGAGAGAGAGAGAGAGAGAGAGAGAGAGAGAGAGAGAGAGAGCATGCTCCTCTACTCACACTAGCCTACTGAAAGCACCCACATTCTCTGTCAGGACAGCCAACAGTCACCAAGCTACCAGACCTTGCTGCCCTAAGCACAAAGGCTTTGAGGAGGTGGTGGTCCTCCAATTAGGCTTGGGGTTGATTTACAATATGGAGCCTATGAAGGCTAAGCCAGAGAAGTCCACCGGGCGAGACAGGACTGTGTGCAAGACTAGACACCAAATTTTATGATAGCTCACTGTTGGGGACTGATTGTGGCTCACCAAGTTCACGTGAAACTGATGCACCCAACAGTTTTTAGATTTCTAACCAAACATAGAACTTATTGAAGATGGGATTCGTTCTAATTATTTTTATTTATTTATTTGCAACCAGAGAGAGAGACAAAGAGAAAATTGATGTGCCAGGGCCTCCAGGCACTGCAAATGAACTCTAGATGCACATGCCACCCTGTGCATCTGGCATTACATGGCCCCTGGGGAATTGAACCTGGGTCATTAGGTTTTGTTAGCAAGTGACTTAACCACTGAACCATCTCTCCAGCCCCAAGGATGGGATACTTGTGTCTGCCTTCCTGATATCAAGGTACCAGAAGCCAAATTAAGAGTAAGAACAATGGGGTTGGGAAGATGGCTGAGCTGTCAAAGGCACTTGCTTACAAAGCCTGTTGGCCCAGGTTCAATTCCCTAGCACCCACCTAAAGCCAGATGCACAAAGTGGTGCATGCATTTGGAGTTTGTTTGCAGTGGCAAGAAGCCCTGGCATGCCCATTCTCTCTCTCTCTCTCTCTCTCTCTCTCTCTCTCTCTCTCTCTCTCCTCACAAATAATTTTTTTAAAAAGAGAAGACTGAGGGGCTGAGGGGGGCTCAGCAGTTAAAGACACTTGCTTAAAAGCCTGTAACTCAGGTTCAATTCTCAAGCCACCTACATAAATAATAAGATTAGCTTGGTGTAGTGGCACACGCCTTTAGTCCCAGCACTTGAGAGGCAGAGTTAGGAGAGTCACCATGAGTTCGAGGCCACTCTGAGACTATATAATGAATTCCAGGTCAGCCTGGGCTAAGGCTAGAGTGAGACCCTACCTCAAAAAAAAAGAAGACTAAGACATCTCTATCACACCCTCCAATGCTCAGGGACCATTGCTCCATCAAGAATATAAGAGCCAACGGAGGGGAGAGGTCTTCAAATACTGTCTTGCAGACACCAAGTGGTCTGTGCATCCCTGACCTCACAGCAGATGTATTTACCTGCACAAAACCCATCAACGTGTTGCCATTGATGATAGAAGAGGGCAAAAATAATAATAAAATAAGTCATCAAAATAAAAGAATAGGTGGAAAGATGACGGGTGTTCAGCGGAGGGACGTGAGGGAAGGGACAAAGGAGAGTAGGAGGAAGGGATTATATAAATTTTTAATAAAGTTTTTAATTAAAAAGGAATAAGAAGGCTGCCTGGTGGACAAGCCCATGAAGCTTTCCCTGAGCTACTATAGAACCTGGTCTCTGTTCTTCACATTCTCTCAGCAGTCAAAGTCAAAGTCAAAGCTGTTTCTTTTGAACCAGGCAGAACAACACAGGCTTTTTTGGATGCAAGCATTGCTAAATCCCAGCTCACCCACACCGGCAGCAAACCTTTACTGTCTGCATTCATATGCTAGGCCCTGTGCTGTGACAGAGTTCACAGCCTCTCTGAAGGACCAGAAGATTCGGGACTGGAAAGAATGCTGTAACAGACTCTGTGCACTGCTTATGACCTGGTCACTTGTTCAATCTGCCAAGGATGAGTTGTCACACAGCATGCACTCCACGCTCTGGGTTAAACAGTCTAGTAAAGTTTGGCATTACCAAGAGATTTCATCGCCCTTGGATCTTAGAGAAACAAGAAAATGCTAAAACACTGTTTTATGCAGGGAGCATCCCTGCTCTGTAAAAGGGAGTTGAGATCCTGAACACGCATGTGCCTCACTTACCACCTTTACACGGTGCAACTCAACTCAGGCTCATTTCCCCTGGTCAGCAAACGCTTTTGAGGTTTCAACACCATACTTTCTAGGATACCAACACCTGGAATTACTGGGTTGTGTGAACTCGCCTCCAGCATTCCCCCAGCACTGTGCAAATTCTGGAAGCCTACACTGCATGCTTTGCTCCACACAAGGGAGAGCAAGTGTCTCCAGAGGCTCCTGTAATTGATGGCCAGCTTTCAAATGGCATTTTGAAGCCATGCAAGAGGGGCTAATGTCCCTGCATTATAAGTTATCTGTCTCCATCAGGGAAGTTCCTAAGCTTAAATACAAGGAGGCAAGGGAGGGGATGTGTTTGTGCATGCCCATCTGTATGGCCTTTGTTCCAGAGTTCTAAACTAAAACATTCTTCTAACCCATGAAAATCCAGCATTGTAAGTAATATTGGCATCATCTGCACAGCGGTCCAATGAAAAGCAATGCCTTTTTCCATGCCAAGACGTTTAATGTGTCATAGTTGGCTACCCCTTACCTTTCCAGGGACTAGGAATTATTTCACTGTATCAGCCCCTTCTCCTAGGGGTTCCCATCAATCCTCTTCCCCAACCCTATGCTTTTACTTTGGTTGTGAAATCAGTTAACTGAAGGGAAATTTTTTCAGCTCTTCACTTCTGCTTTTGAAGACTATAAAATAGTGGGGCAAAACTTGTAAACAACAAATCCCTTTGAGGTTGGAGGCATAGCAGGCTGATCCAGAATCCTCTGCAGCCAGACTTTGTATATCTCCCTCCCTCCCTCCAAGCGGTCACTGGCTCTCTTTTCTTCACACAGGTCTTGAAGTCAGCTATGACAGCAGTTCCTGAGCTCACCAGTGAAATGATGGCTTACCAGAGGTCAGTGGGGAGGGGGGAGGAGACATGTCCTCACGGCTCTGCTTTCAAGAGTGGAGGATTATCTGTGCTCCAAGGCCATATTTGTCCCCAGCTTGCCTCCTTCAGTGGCCAGCAGACTTCAAATCAAACTAGTGTAAAGGCCATCTTCCCACTCCCACTCCAGCCATGGGACTTGGAGGTGATTAGATACTGTGTCTGCAGGAACTCTTACAGATGCAATGGGGGGAAAATCCAAGTGGACAATTATAGAGGAGCTTGCAAAGTTTTGCTTGGGTGAGAGCAAGGACAAGCTCAGATGTTAGCTGACTTTGCTAAGACTAGAATTTAGACATCAAGATCCAATGGAGAGGTACCTAGGGTGCCCACCTGCCTGGCACAGAATCTTCCTTCTAGTTTGTTCCTTCATATCGCTAGAGAACTTGCTAGAAGACTTCAGACAGTTTTAAGTGGCATCCTGTTTGCCCATGTATTCACGGTGAAAAGTTGTGCGCAGCAAAAGACAAATCACCTTGACTAGAAGCCTCACTGAGCCATGTGTTTTCATTCCAGCGAGGAGAATGACCTGTTCTTCGATGTTGATGGCCCCAAGATGATGAAGGTGAGACAGAGCCTGGCTCTCATTCTGTAGAGGGCTTCCGACACAGAAAAGGCTCAGGATGTTTTATGATGGAATGACTTCTGCTTCTTCCACATGAGGCAGACACAAGCTGCCCACATGCTGACCTGGCCACACAGCTCCCACCCTGCTATGCCACTCACTGAGGCTTGCTGAAAGGTGGCTGTGCTGTCTTACACTAGGAAGACTGCTGAGTCTGCAGCACAGATTTGGTCCTGCTTTTAGGAGACACTTGCAGTCTGTTCTGCTCACTTACGTGAAACTCTAGAGGACTGACATACCCCCATTCTTTATAGCAGAATAAATTTTTATATTCCCCACCATGAGGTTAAGACCATAAGATGTAAATTACTTAAACAAAAAGATTAATTAGGGTTGAAAATAACTGCTCCTGTGAGGCTTGAATAACTTTCTGATGTTATGTGGGCACGTGTAGGTCAGCTGGGTGGAGCAGTATAGTATAGTATAGTATAGTATAGTATAGTATAGTATAGTATAGTATAGTATAGTATGGTATGGTATGGTATGGTGTGGTGTGGTGTGGTGTGGTGTGGTGTGGTGTGGTGTGGTGTGGTGTGGCGTGGCGTGGTGTGGTGTGGTATGGTATGGTATGGTATGGTATGGTATGGTATGGTATGGTATAGTATAGTATAGTATTGTATATGCTTTCCTCAAACCCTTTACACAGTTTATGAAAGCCTTTCCTGACCTCAAAATCTACTCCTCGGTCTTGTAAACGTATATTTATTTTGAATTCTCTTTTTTGGAGACCTCTGTAACTAGCTAACTCCATCCCTGTGTGGGGCTCCCTAGCTTCTCCATCAGGCTCTCACCCTGCCGCCTGCTTTAGAGCCTGGCTCTCCTGGGGAACCTCAGTTCTTCTCTTCTGTTCAGCTTGTCTTTGCTGGTAGAGTTCTCCATCAGTGTCCTTCCAGCTTTGTGACCATTATCATACCCTGGGGAAACTTTGGTTAGGCTTCAATACTGTACACCTCTGAAAGAGTTCCTCTGAAAACCAGGCAGGTGACAACACATTTCCCAAATAGAAACCATTCTTCCAGTATCTGCAGAATGCATAGGAAGAAAAGAAAACGTGCGGGCAGTGGGAAACTTGAGTGAGTGCAGGTTAATAGAGGATGCCGTGATCATTACAGGACTGGAAAATTAAATGCATAATGTTAGAACATGAGAATACCAAAGGGTAAAAAAATGAAGCAGGTGTAAGTATGTGGTGAGGTGGGGGCTGTATAAGAAAGATACGGTAGAAGTGGGATTTGCTTAAAAGAATAGTATATGGGATGTCAGGAAACCTGTATCTGTTTGCTGTGTGCACTTGGGTAAGCCGCTTAGCTTCTCTGGGCATCAGAAATGGAGGGTTTGTGGTTAGGGGCTTGGTGTTCTCTGGAACCCTTGGTGCTCTCTTATGCTAACAGAGGTGTTCACTGACTGACCACTTAGCATGCTCACGTTCCCCAACCCCCCATTTCTCCACAGTGCTACTCCCGAGACCTGGACCTCAGCTGTCCAGATGAGGGCATCCAGCTGCAGTTCTCCCAGCAGCACTTTAACAAGAGTTTCAGACAGGTCGTGTCGCTCGTCGTGACCCTGGAGAAGCTGAGGCTGAAACCGGCTCCCTGCTCATGGACCTTCCAGGATGATGACCTGAGACCCTTCCTCTCCTGCATCTTTGAAGAAGGTACTGGATGAAAGCTGGGAGCAGATGCAGACCTTGGTTTACTCGGGTCCTTCTCAGTCCCTCTCTGGGCTGAAGACCCTCACAGGTGGCAGCTCAGTGATGAGAGGAAAGCAAAGAAACCTCCAAAACCAAATTATCCATCTTGAGCTGAAATCCTTAAAAGAAGACCCTGATAACCACTTACATTGGCGTCTCACCTGCTCTTTCTATAAGCGCTTTCTCTTGCAAGTCTCACCATCTCCATGCTGGGCTAGCATTTTACTAGAATTATACCATTTGCTAGTTCACAGTGAGCACTGAGGCTTGGACCCATGACTCACAGGGCCAAGTTGAGTGTTCTTACCCACACCTTCCCAACTTCCACCCCACCAAAGTTAGAGCTGAACTTGGACCATGCATGCTTAAATGTCCTCCAAGAAACCAAATGCTGCTGCCTCCCTTCATTGGGTTTTTCCCTTCTAATTTTCTCCCTAAACAACATTTGTGCTTCAACTTTCAGAGCACATCATCTATGACGCGTGGGGTGAAGACGGGTTTGTGTGCGATGCAGCAGTGAGATACTTGAACTGCAGACTCCGGGATGAACAGCAAAAATGCCTCGTGCTGTCTGATCCGTGTGAGCTGAAAGCGCTCCACCTCAATGGAGAGAATCTGAACCGAGAAGGTAGGTACATCCTGGTTTCCCTCCCTGGGCTCCTGGAAACTTTAGTTTATCCATGTTTCAAAATCAAATTTATTTGATTATTTATTAATTATTATTATTTATTATCAACAGAAGAGTAAAAAGCAGGGGGGAGCATAGCCCAGCCCAGTTACAGAGGGATAATACAATGCCACTGTTTCCGTAGAGTGGGGATATTTGATGGACACGGCCTAAGTGTCTGTGGGTTTTTCTTTCCTGGTGGTCAGGCTAAAGCTAGGATGGTGGAGAGGTGATAGAACATACATTCCTATGGTCAACCCTGCCCATTGCTTCCAACATCCTTCCCACCCAATACCACATGTTTCCTGCCAAGGAAATTTACTGACCGTTAGGAACTTACAGATCTCTGTGCTGTAACTGGCAACTGTTTTAAATGCGGTGGCACATGCTTACCTGGCATTGTGCCACCGTGGCTGAGCAGAGGAGTGGCAGACAGCAATAGCAGGCCCTCATCCAAGGATGCTGATCTTAGAAGCTTCAGAGAAAGCTTATTGCTCTTGGCCAGGCTTCTTTATAATTGAGTCACAAAGTGGGCTCAGGGCCTCCAATTGAGACTGCTGTGATGAAGAAAGACCAAAACAAAAGTCTCTTTTTTTGGGTCACTTATCTCAGCTAAACCACTGCTCTCCCAGTTCCTCCCACTTGCCTCTGCATGTCGCTGAAACAGCACTGGGGCCTGAGTTGTTTTAGAGCCTAGATTTACCTGTGTGTGTATTGGTCAAATTGTTATGTCCACACAGATGAGCATACAGATCATCGGTGACAATATGGCTTCAGTGTTTAAAAATTTGGCCCCTTTCCATTCATCATTGCCACTACTAAAAGACTCTGATAAACCTTCAGGTGTTCATTGATGAACCCTGAGTCAACCAGACAACCCTGCTGTTGCCTGAGAGAAGCACCGTTGTCCCATCTGCTTTGGGGATGGAAGCGTGCACTCTGGGCTCTCGCAGAGGACTGTGTGGATCCTCCACATAGAGACAGGTGCTTGAGTCCACCGTGTGCTGCTGTGTCCCTGATCTCAGACTCCTCTCCTTTCTCCAGTGGTGTTCTCCATGAGCTTTGTGCATGGAGAAGCGAGTAATGACAAAATACCTGTGGCCCTGGGCCTCAAGGGAAAGAATCTGTACTTGTCCTGTGTGATGAAAGATGAGAAGCCCATCCTTCAGCTGGAGGTGAGTGGAAGCCAAGCTGGTCTCCTCTGAAAGACCCTCAGCCATCTCTCACTGGCTAAACGTCCAACTACTTGTGACCCCCATACCCAGAAAATTCGGAAGCATGCCTTCTTGACAATTTTTCATAAATGTAAACTATATTGGATGTGATTTTGAATGCATGCCATCCTCACTCCAATGATGACTGTTAGAAACCTCTATATCTCTATGCTGTTACTGACAAATGTTTCAAATGTGGTGTGTATTTTCAGATGGTATTGTGCCACTTCGGCTGAGTTTTTTTTATGTCATTATCATGTGACACCCCCAAGTGATCATACAATGACAAACCTGGAGGGATTACATCCTGCTAGCCTTTCTTCGTTTGCTAAATGACAGTTTGAGGAACTAATGAATTAAAATGACCTGACATCAATCTTCACCCCAATTCCAAAACCACCACCATTTCAGCTTTCCTAGCTAAAGCTTCATTCCCAAGCTGATGTCACTCTAGCCTTAAGGGAAAAAAATATAACCAAAAAAAATCCTGGAAACTAGGTACTCCTAGAAGTCTTAACTTAATTTTCACTTTTTAAAAAATCTGCACCTACATGGTGCTCCCCGACATTAGTCCTAAGACTCAGTGACTAGACAGAAAGCTGAAGCCTCAAATATAACTTAAGACTGTGGGCTCGGGTCCCTCACCCTACTCATCAGTCTCCTTTCTAGAAGCCTGAGAACATCTCTACCATAGGATCTTTATCGCTTCCCTCACTAAAATCTCTTATTTCTGTTTTGCTGCAGAGTGTAGACCCCAAACAATACCCAAAGAAGAAGATGGAGAAGCGATTTATCTTCAACAAGACAGAAATCAAACACAAGGTGGAGTTTGAGTCTGCTCAGTTCCCCAACTGGTACATCAGCACCTCTCAAGCAGAACAAAGGCCTGTCTTCCTGGGAAAAAATAGTGGCCAGGATATAATTGACTTCAGTATGGAATATCTGTCTTCCTAGTAAACCCACCTGTGTCGGGTGCAGCCTCAACCCTTAGGGTTGGCACAAGGGAAATAAGATGCCCTTGAGTGTCTGTGGGTTAGGTCTGGCTATTCCTTGGGAGCAACCAGTCACCTATTTATTTTTATATTTATTGATTGGTTGATCTATTTAATTTAATTCAAGAGAGACAAGAGGCAATGGTGCTTAAAAAGAACCTAGTCTTCAGTGTTTATGGAATCAATTTAATTTGGACTATTGCACTGTCTGCATTGTCCTTTCACCACAACTGAAAATAAATAAGCTCATATTATGTAGATGGGAATATTTATGAATGAAAAAGTATGATCACGCTGTTTCAATGAGCCTGAAATAAATTTCACAAAAATCTTTCTGTCCTGGTTATTCTTTTTTTTCTTGGATTTGATGCAAAAAGGTAAAGATAAATGGGTCTATGAGAATTCTCCAATGGAGGGTTGGGAGTCCACTCCTCATTAATGAGTGCTGGGTTCCTAGGGGTGACCCTGGCCACAAAGACCAACTTCCTCACTCATGCCCTTAATTTCTGTTTGTCAAAAAAGAGATATTCAGTGCGCAGGATTCATTTGAAAAATGGGATCAGCTGAAGTATGACAGGGTAAGGAGACTTGTATATCCATTTATTCCACACACATTTATTTGTGTAACTGGGGCTGAAAGTAAAGAAGTGAGAATCTGGGAGTTCCTTGTTAGATAGGAGAAGCAGAATAAATAGATGATGGTAGATTAGATAGATAGATAGATAGATAGATAGATAGATAGATAGATAGATAGATAGATAGATAGAATAGATGGATAGATAATAGATAAATAGGGCAACTGGCAAGTAGAGGCAAGATAAATTTTGAAAGGAGTATCCAGGAAGAAGTTACATGATCTGGCAAGAGAAAAGAAGTGTGGAGTCATATGAGTCAGACCCAAAGGAACAAGTGAAAGTTCCCCAGTAGGAAAATGAAGAAAGGGCACTCCAGATAAACTTTACCTAGTAGAGGAACCCAAGTCAATAAAAACAAGGGAGTATGAGAGCAAATGATGCAAATATAAGCTCAAGATTACAGAAATCACCAGAAATGAAGTGAAAACACAAACTAACACAGGGATGGGGAGATGGTTCACTTGTTAAAGGTGCTGGCTTGCAAAGCCTGTCAGCCTCAGTTCAATTCCCTAGCAACCCATGTAAAGCAAGTGGGACATTCAATTGCAGCAGCAACAGACCCTGGTGCGCGCGCGCACACACTCACACACACACACACACACACACACACACGCACACGCACACGCACACACACAAATAAATAATTGTTTTAAATTGTAGCTCATCCCAGATAAAGGGATAATTTGATGATGACCATATAGAGTTTCTTCAGAATATCAGAGAAAATTATGGGAGCAAAAATGGAACACAACTATTGGAAAGGAGGCATATTGACAGGCTAGGCTGTTCATAGGAAATAAATTACATTAGGTCCTAGACAGAGCAAAAGTTGTTCAACTTTACTCAGAAAAGGAAAGTCAAATTAAAAGTACTCTGTTTTCCTGTCTAATGACATAAAGTCAAAATTTTTAATACACTCTTGGTGAAACTGTGAAGAAACCCTACTGTTGTAGTCAGTTCCGCATTGCTGAGACAAACTTCTAAAACAGACACACTTCATGGGAGGAATGGCATTTATTTCGGCTTAGAGATCCAATGTAAAGTTCCATCAATGGTGGCTCCCATTCATAAATCCAAGCCACGAGAGAAAACACCACCAGCCAGCAAAAAACAAAAAAGCAACAAGCTGGGACCCAGGCAGAGCTCAAACCTCTCTTCATACCTTTGGGCTGGAATTCAGATCCACTCCCAAACACACCTTTGGACCGGACCCCAATATCCACCCCCCAGTGACACATCCTCCAGCGAGGTAGCTGAAGAAACAAGTTACAAACTTTAATAAAACACCTGAGTCTATGGGGACATTCATTCAAACCACCACACCTACTGTTTAACATTCAATGTAGAAATGTGACCACATGTGATAATAAGTAGGAAAATCAAAAGTATACTTTACTTTTAGCCCAGCAATCTCGCTTCTAAAGGTTTAACTTGTACAGAATGACACGTGACCAAAATTACTCACTGTACATTACTTGTAAGAGCAATCACTGGAAATAATTATCTGTCAACAGGAGACAGGCTAAAAGATTTTGAGATGCATGCTATTATGGAACTTATCCAGCTATAATAATGAGAAAGACCTCTGTACCATTATGCTCTCCAAAGCATGCTGATAGCTAAAGGAAGAGCGAAATATAAACAATGCTTAAGCTGTACTAACGAGACAAAAGGCAGCCAGCCAAAGGCAATAAAATCCCTTCGTGCTTGGGCTTGATCTGAACTATTCTTCAGAATACATAAATGATTAAGTTATGAAAAGGACTGAAGAATAAATGTATGAGCGCAGGGCAGGAGGAAGACCTTTCCCCATGGACTTTTCATATAGTTTGATTTTCTTTTAAATCATGTGAGTGTATCACCTACCCAGGAATAAAATAGCAATAATTTAAAGCCTTTATAAAAAATAAAATTGAAAGGACTAACTCAAGACAAACAACTACTGAAATGTGCCAGTGCTCAGTAGCTTTCTCCCAACTCCTGTTTCTTTTCTCACCAGTTCTCCAAGCCAGGACAGAGATGGCAAGGCCTCAGCTCTCCTCATTTCAGGACAGCAGAGCAAAGGATGAAATGATTGTTAGGAGCACACACACACACACACACACACACACACACACACACACACACGCTACCCACTCTGCAATAGGGAAGAGAGTTGGTCTGGAGAGAAGGCTCAGCGGTTAAGGCACTTGCCTCCAGTGCCTAAGGCCCCCGGGTTCAATTCCCCAGGTCCCACATAAGCCAGACCCACAAGGTGGTGGCCCTGGTGTGCTCTCTCTCTCTCTCTCTTTCTCTCTCCTTGAAAATGAATAAATAAAATATTTTTTAAAAAAAGAAATCCTTTAAAAAAATAGGGAAGAAAAAAAATAGAGAAGAGAGTCGTGGAAGACAGCTCATCTGGGAAGAATGCAGAGGTGTCCCTGTAGCTCCAAGAAACAGCCCCATTCCTTGGTTAAGTGATATAATTCCCATACACCCTAAAAGGGAGAATATGCCAGAAATAATGACAATTTGTAAAGGCATCTCCCCTTCATGGTGAAGCCTAGTTCAAATCCTCTGTGTGTGAATAAACTACTATGGCTCTTTTGAAGAGAAATTGGCAGTGTCTAGTATTTTTAATGCCAAGAAACTTAGAAATTTCACCCTTTTGTATTTCCACAGAGATAAATTCAACACTCTTTATGCTTTCTTTATTTATTATTTATGAATACTAAACAAAATCAAATGGAAACAACCTCCCTGTAATGATTAATATTGTCAACCTGATTGGATCTAAAATCATCTAGAAATAAATCTCGAGGCATGTCTATAAAGGAGTTTATAGATTAGATTAATTTGAGGGAGGAGGACCCACCCTAACTGTGAGTAGCATCATTCCATGGGCTTGGGTCCCAAACTCAATAAAAAGGAGAAAGGGAAGCTGGGCGTGGTGGCGTACTCCTTAAATCCCAGCACTCAGGAGGCAGAGGTAGGAGGATCACCATGAGTTCAAGGCCACCCTGAGACTACATAGTGAATTCCATGTCAGCCTGGGCTAGAGTGAGACCCTACCTTGAAAAACCAAAAAAAAAAAAAAAAAAAGGAGAAAGGGAGCTGAATACCAGAATTCACCTCTCTCAGCTTCCTCACTGGGGGGTGCAATATGACCAGCTGCCTCACATTCCTATCCTCATGACTTCCCCATCATGATAGACCATACCCCCAAAGGATCCTTTCCTTCCTGAAATTGCTTTTATTGGATGCTTTCTCATAACATGGAAAGTAATCCACTCACCAATAATAAAGGACAGGTTAAGTAAAGATGAAAGGTTAAAAATAAAAGCCATGGTGCTGGAATGAGAGTTATCCAAACAATCAATTGAGCAATCAAAGCAACTGCACAAGGGGGGGGATTTACACAAGAGAAAAAGCATTGCACACCCACGTGTTTCTGAGGGCTCCTGATGGCAGAGAGCAAGAAGGGTGTTGGCCAGACTGAAAACAGTGGTTACTTAGTGTGGAGCAAGGCAAAAGAGTTAGCTAGTGAACGTAATTTCTAATGTTTGAATTTTTGACAAGAAGAATATATTTGTGAATTACTTGTCTATATATTTGTTTGATCCTCTGCATTAAAATGTGAAAAAGTGGCTTGAGTTCCAATTCCTGGATATGAACTAAAGACTAAACTGACCCTCCAAAAGCTAGTCTGTTCCTGGTCCTCAGCCAAATTCTCTCCATTTCTCTGTATGAAGGGTCTTGGACTTGAAAAACAAAAAAAGAAACGGTCTGCCTCTAAATGGAAAGATGCAGATGACTTGGAGGGGAAGAATCAGAATCCTAAGGACATAAAATATAAGCCAGTAGGCAAGGATGTCCAACAGGCAGCACCCACACCACCAGAGCTCCTACCCATTTCCAAGAAGAGACCACAGTGTATCAGAGAGTGGGAGGCAAGTGCTAACCTTCACTTGATATCTGAAATTCTATTAAAAAATAAAAGTCCTCCCCAGTCCAGGGAGATGGATCAGTGTGGGTAAAGTGTTTTCCAGGAAAGCATGAGGACCTGAGTTCAGAGCCCCAGAACCCACATAAAATACCAGACATGAACCTGTAATCCCAGCACTGGGGAGGCAGAGACAGGTGGAGCCCTAGAACTTGATGGTCAGCTAGTCTAAGTGAACTCTGAGCTCAGTGTCTCAACAAATAAGGTGGCGAGCAATTGATGAGGAAGACATCTGACATCAATCTCTGGCCTCACATGCACACATACATGTTCATGAGCACCCACACACGTAAGAATATGTTACACACACATACACATACAGGTTGTGTTAATATTTTTTTACTTATTTGCAAGCAGAGAGAGAAATGAGAGAGAAAGGGAATGGTGCACCAGGGCCTCTTGCCACTGCAAAAAACTCCAGAATCATGCACCTCTTTGTACATCTGGTTTTATGTAGGTACTTGGGAATTGAACCAGGCCATTAGGCTCCACAAGCAAATGCCTTTAACAGATGAGCCATCTCTCCAGCCCCATGCATTTTTTTTTAAGTATCAGGACTGGGAAGATGGCTCAATATTTAAGAGCACTTGCTGCTTAAGCATGTGAGCCTGTCAGGGCCTGAGTCTACTAGAGGTCAACTTCCCTAGAACCCATGGAAACAGCTGGGTGTGACCATGCACTGCTGTAACCCCAGTCCAAAGGGGAGCAGAGACCAGAGTGTAAGTGGGGTTTGCTGGGGGGAAAAAGGCAGCTGCTAGTTGAGGGAGAGACCCCATCTCTAGGAAATACGCATGGAGAAGGAGCACCTGAAATCTTCCTCTGGGCTTTGTACATGCACCAATGATGCATATACTCTGCACATACACATACATACATAAACATTGTGTGCACACACACACACACACACACACACACAAGTAAATGCAATCTCTAGGGACAGGCAGAGTGTCCTGACCCTATAGGTTTGGGCTGTTATAACCAAGTAACTTGTTGGGGAAAGATAAAGAATCCAATGGTGTTTGGATCATACCTGGGCTGAAAGAGAGGCTGGGGAGTACGTGGCTGCTAACATTCCAGCCAGAGGTGAGAGGCAGAGCTTGTCTTCTGCATAGACATCTTTGTCACTTTCCTCATTCCCCAGAACAACCTTTCTGGGCTACCCACAGACATGAGGTCTAACTATAAGCCTGGGGAGGGTGACCCGGAGCCCGAGGTGACACTCTTGGAGGTGTTGAGCACAGTCATGGAAGCCAGGGGACACTCACCCAAGCCATAATTTTCCCTGGGGGGAGTCAGGAAGCTCTCCTATTTGTACAAGTATGACTGCTTCTGTAATCATGGAAGTTCAATTCCCTTGGGAAACATGGGCCATAAAACCATGAAGCACACAGATGTATAGGATCCCTGGCAAGGGTGGAGCTGGGGGAGGGGGCAAGGATCAGCATCGGGAAAGTGAGGAGTGTGCCAGGAGCCCTGGCCTGAACTTCCAGATCAGGGGACCCATCGTTTCTATGAATATTTCTCTTTATGGCAAATAGGGTGCTGACTGAGATAGAGGTGTCCAGCATGCGCCTGAGCAAATGAGGTCCTCTGGGTACTGAGGCAAGATGGGTGTCTGGTATGTGATCACTCCCCTGAGTTCTCTCACAGCCTCTGCATGTGTGGATGACAGAGGAGGACTTTGGATTTATTCCTTTTTCACTTTTGCCTCTTATTTTCTTGAGACATGGTCTCTCTGAAACTTGCGCTCATGGTTTTTATTTTGAAATTTTTGTTTGTTTGTTTGAGGTATAGGGTCTCTCTGTAGCCCAGGCTGGCCAGGAATTCACTGTGTAGTCTTAGGGTGGCCTCAAACTAACGGCGATCCTCCTACCTCTGCCTCCCAAGTGCTGGGATTAAAGGTGTGTGCCACCATGCCCGGTTCGCGCTCATGGTTTTTTGGCTAGACTTGAGCAGCCAGCCCCAGGAATCCTCCTGTCTCTGCCTTCCTTGGTGCTGGGGTAATAGGTGTGCACACCCATGCCCAGCTTTTTACCTAGGTTCCTGTGGATTGAGTGCAGATGCTCATACTCACTTAGCAAGCACTCACTAAGACACCTCTCCCAGCCCTGAGCCAGGACTTTCTGAAAACCATTCCAATAGCTCAGGAAATCATCCCAACACGTGACATATGGGATTACATGAAACTAAAAGGTTTCTGCACAGAAAAGGAAAACAATCAAGTGAAGCGACAGCCTACTGAATGGAAGAAAAATCTTAGCTGGCTACACATCTGACAGAGCTTTGATATCCAAAGTATATAAAGAGTTCAGGAAACTAATCACCAACACCTAAAAAGACCAAATCAATAAGTGAACAGACAGGTTTCAAAAGATGAACTAGACCCCCTCAGCAACAACATGCAAAAGGGGAGGGAGTGAACCTGGATACTTCCTGTGCTATTCATAACCCCCTGCCCCATGGACTGATCCAGTATGCCCACCCAAAAGGGCCCCCAGTGGATTGGGGACACAGGAGGGAAATGGGGGTTCCATCATAAGATTTGCTCATACATTGTATCTAATTGAGGATAATAAAGATATCAACAATAAAAAAAGATGAACTAGAAATGGCCAGTAAGCACATAAAAAAATGTTGAATATCTTTAGCTATCTGGGAAATGCAAATCAACACTTCATTGAGGCACTGGAGCTTCAGCACAGTTGGTAATGTTCACCTACTATGCATGAAGAATGGGTTCAATTCCCAGCACTGCATAAAACCAGGTGTGGTAGTGCATGCCTATAACCCCAGCACCTGGGAGGTAGAAGCAGGAAGATCAGAAGTGCAAGGTCATCTCCAGCAACATAATTAGGTCAGCCTGGGTTACAGGAGACTCCATTTTACCCAATTCAGAGTAGTAATACAAAGAAAATAAATCAACAAAGTCATTTTTATACTCTCTTGGTAGGAATGTAAATTAGTCTTGCCACTATGGAAATCAGAATGGAGGTTCCTCAAAAAACTAAAAATAAAAAACTTTTTTAAAAAAGTGAGTCCTTCCTGCCAGCCTTATGCTACGCGGCTGTGGATTGGTACTGCGCAGAGCCTCCATCACAGAGCTTTCTTTATGCAAAGGGCAGAAGTTACCACAGAGAGGCAGAGCTGGCAGAGTGGCCAAGAATAAGCAGCTCGTGTGTGATCAGCCCTCAACATGGCATCTCAACCACTCCGTCCAAAGTGCAGGGAACTGGGGGGAAAGAACGGAAGTTCAGAAGCTATAACCTTCTACTACCTTCTGAATGTGATATAACTTCCTGCACAAGATAGAACCTGTTGATATGTCATGATAGATTCTAAGGGGTCCACAAGACCCACACCTCCCAGAATCGTGACAACTGATGAGTTGTGTCCTTTGGTGGAGGATCACCAATGCATTTCCTGTTCCCCGGTAAATACATCCACCCATGAGCATGCAAGTGACTGGAATTTACCACAGTGGGTCTAAATGAATGAATGAATGAATGACCCCAGTGCATGAAAGTAGGATGAGGATCTAATGAGAAAAAGCAGAATTTAAGTGGGAGAGGCAGAGGGAAAAAAGAACCTAAATTAGGCATGAATGCAATGAAAATGCATTCTATACATGAATTAAAAGGTCAAAAACAAATAAGTAAAGCTATGATATGACTTCTTCGGGTATCCTGAAGAATTCTAATGTCTCACACCAGAGATATTTAAACAGGCATGTTTATTCAGGTATTTATTTTGGAGGGCCGGGAAGTTATGAGACATGGCCTCATTCTAGCTCAGGCTGACCCGGAACTCAGTCTATAGCCTAGGCTGACCTTGAATTCATGGCATTTTCCCCTACCTCAGTCTCCTGGGATTATAGGCATGAGCCATCAACATCTGGCTCACATCCATGTTGGTTGCAACTCTATTCCCAATAGCCAAGTCAACCTAAATGTCTATCAACATTCAAATGGATAATTAAAATGAGGTTTGCAACAGCCATGGAGCAGAATGAAATCGTGTCATTTGCAACAAAATAAATGCAACTGGAGATCATCGTATTAAGCAAAACAAGCCAGACTCAGAAAAAAATCACATTTTTTCTTATCTGTGGATCCTAGATTTTCATTATATATAATATATGTATGTATATGATTTATAATACACAAAACTGTGGGAGTGAGGGAAAGAGAGACAGAAAGAGAAATTAAAGCAGAAGGGAGACTGGGTGAAGGAAGGAGACCATGGGATATCAGAAAGGAGGGGGAAAGAAACAGCACAGAGATATAATCAAAATGCATAATATGTTGGAAAGAAGCTGACTTTATGAAATTAAACACTGTGTATAATGAATATGCACCGACGAAAACAAAAGAAATCCTTTTGAATTACTTGCCAGAGGTATTATAGTCCTCTATCATCAAAAATGACTTTTAGGCCTGGGGATACAGCTGAGTGCTCGAGCCCTTGTCTAGTACAGGGCTCTGGGTTTGATCCCCGATTAATGACTTATTAATTAATCTATTCGTGTCTTCTATCAGTCATGTGGGAAGTGAAGAAATGGAAGCCACCAGGGCTGTCACGTTGGTTAGACTCTTAGCTGAACACTTGGATAGCTCATTGCTTCACCCGAGAGATGCCGAAGGCCAAGGCAATGTAACTTCTTAAGATTCAAGGATGTGTAAGAAGCCGGGTGAATCCGAGAGCAAACAGATGGTGTGGATGAAGATCACCCTCATCCTCTGTTCTCTCTTCACAGCTGTCTGCCTGTGTCTGCCCTGGGCAGGAGGGGGGTGTTGCTGATTTGCATGACTGCCAAGAGTGATCACAGCAGATGTCAGGGCTGTGTTGCAGTCACACCAACGAATGGGAAGAGGTTGGGGTGGAAGGGCATCCTACCTCTGACCTCATTTCCCCTCTGTAACAGTGCAGGGCTGGGGGAGGATCCAGTAATCAGTTCTAGCATTCTGGGGCTTCATTCCTCATAAGCAGGGCAGAGAATACCTGGGTGGCTGTGATGGTTGGTACTATTTGCATAAAGGTGCCAATCATGCAAAGAAGTGGAGAAATAGCATGCCAAGAAGAAAAGGCACGGGTGTGTAACCGTCCCCAGGTTGGGTAAGCAACTGGGAAGCCTAGCAAGGTCAATGGCTCTGAAACCAACTGAATGAGAGGTGAGGTGCCAGGAGAGAACACAGCCAGGCAGGAGACAGATATGAGATGTTTGGTCTCCGAGCCTTATACAAAGCCATTGGAGATTAAATTGTAAATACCACTCCTGTTATTTTGTGAAGATGGAACCCTGGGAATGGGACCAGGAGTACAAGCAGAGAGAAAACATTTAGGAGGCTGTGCAGAAAAAGACCAGTGTCTGGGACTAAAGGCAACCAAGCTGGCTGGTGGAATAAAGGAGGAAAAGGAATCCAGAGGGACCTACAGGCTGGAGGGCTGAGTGACTGGATAAATACAGGTATTTAGCAGAAGTGGGGCTGCAGAAATTGTGAGGCTGAGGCCAAAAGCCTATGTTTTGGGCTAGTTATATTTGAGACACCTACGAAACATCCTCATGAAAATATTAAGTAGTCAGTTACACATAAAATCCAAATCTCCCTTGAGATTCAGATTGAAGAATGGCTTTAAATAAGTCTCCAAGTCCAAATGTAGCTGGCATGTGAAAGTTATATAATTTCACTTACGGGTCATACAAGAACCACATAAAAGAGTAGAAACTAGAAACGAAAGACTAGCCAGAAACTGGGCAATGGGCACACATGCTGGAAAGGAAGAAACAGAGCCTCCGAAGGACTTGAAGCAGGAGTAGCCAAGGAAGTGAGAGAGACGGAAGAGACACCTGAGCGCGTTGGAAAAGAATGGTCCACAGGTCCAACGAAGCTGAAAGATGGAGTGAAGAACACAGCCACATGAGTCCCATCAGAAAATGGTTGTTGGTGACCCTGAAATAAGAGTGATGAAGAGTGTGAGGACAAACCCAGCTAACAGGAATGGGTTAAGGAAGGAAGGAAGGTGAAGGGCGTGGAGCCAAAGAGCATGGAAGCCTGGCCCAGTAACACATACTACGATCCCAGGACTGCGAGACTTCAACAGCAGGATGGAACTTCAAGGCTAGCCTGGGCTACATGGCAAGACCAATTTATTTGAATGTTGTTTATTTAATTAGATTGTCTATTTGGAGGCAGGGTCTCACTCGAGCTCAGGCTGCCTGGGACTCGGGTAATCCTACCTGAGATTTAAGGTGTGAGCCACTGCTCTTGGCTTGAGTTAAACTAGCCTAACAATGTCAAGCCAGGGCAGCTAGCTAGAGAGCACAAAGATCATTCACTTTGCCTGCCCATCCTCGAAATTCCCAATGCAAACCCAAGAAACTCCAGGTAGCAGCCCCACCGCCAGCCAGCATAGCTAGCCATTAACAGGATCCTCTGGTTAACAGATCTGAAGAAGATAGCCTTGAATACAGAGCTTTTTTGGTTTGGTTTGGTTTTGGTTTTTCGAGGTAGGGTCTTGTTCTAGTCCAGGCTGACCTATGTAGTCTCAGGGTGGCCTTGAACTCACCACGATCCTCCTAACTCTGCCTCCCGAGTGCTGGGATTAAAGGTGTGCGCCACCACGCCCGGTGAATACAGAGCTTTTAAAAAATGCTTTGATTTGACCTTTGGTCCTCCCTGTCACACAGCCATTCTCTCCAGGAGCCAAGTGGTAGGCCACAAAGCTGAACCTGGACATACCTCCCAAAGAGGACCTAGCAAGCTGAAGGAGGAAGGGTGGAAGTTCACTTCTGGCCCTAAATCTTTTGGTGTCTTTTGAATTTCTTTTGAGCCAGGCATGATGGCTAAAGCAGAAGGATCTCAAGTTTGTGGTCAGCCTGGGCTCCTCCTGAGACCCTGTCTCGGCAAAAAGTAAGCAGCTTGTTCTTAGAAGGAAGCGAATGCCAGAATACAGATCCTCAGTCGTACATAGGATTCTTGGGGCCACTACATAATAAATAAGGACTGGAAACGATTCAAGCACTCAAGGTATACAGGGGTTGTTTCTGGGATCTTCTGACATCAGACAGCTCTGGGAACAGGCCCAGGTTACTTGCTGGGAGAACCGGGAGGATAAACTCCAGAATCCAGCATTGCTCTCCTCCAGGCTGTCTGTCTCCTATCAGCACTGTGGCTTAACCGCCTCAGCCTTTCTTTCTGTAGAACGTTGTCAACCAAGATAACTGTCATGGCGTTCAGCAGCTTCTTAACATAGGGGTCAGGGGTCGAGGTCCAGGTCACCTTCTGATCCTCATTCATTCTGCCCGGTTCTGTAGTTAGGTTGTCAATGTGTTCCCTGAGCTCCACCTGACTTTCTCTGACCGCATGCAAGGCGAATAGGTTGGGGCCTGTGGGACCGCCACCGGGGTCCCTGCCACCCACACAGCCATCATGACCCGACTGTCCGGAAGCTGGACTTTTGAATGGTTTTGTCTGAAGATAAAAATCAGTTCAGAGAGGGATGGGAGTCAAGAAAGTGCAGCTGACGGAAGGCCTGGGAGCCACAGAGCGTGTCTGTGTTTAGGAAGCAGTTGCTGTAGCCTGTCAGTAAGTATGAGTCACACTCTAGGAGGGAGAGGTCGGGAATGCCGGAGAAAAGGAGCCAAGTCCCTAAGTGGCCTGAAGGGTAGATGGAGGAGATAACGCGCCTGGGTAGAGATGAGATAGAACAGAAGTACCTGGCAACCTTGCTTACTGCCCCTGTTTTCTGAATGGGATATACAGTGTGGACTGCTGAGGTCCTTGAGGTCATTATCCACCCACCCCTAGAGAGAGAGAGAGAGAGAGAGAGAGAGAGAGAGAGGCTGGCTCTCCTCCCCTGCTCCCTTAGCAGAACCACTTGCCTTACTTCCCAGCTATTCCTCAAACCAAACCGGTTCAGCTGCCCTGGGCTCAGGCTCAGGCTCAGGCTCAGGCTCAGGCTCAAGCTAGGCTTGGATACGTTCTATTGAAGTCAGACTCCAAATGTTGCTACACTTCACGTTCAGCTTCTTTAAGGTTTTACTGGTTTCTTCCCTTAGAACCTAAAGGTATCTCACTGACTCCTTACAAGACATCTGTGAGCAGTTAGTTCCCATCCACTCTGACTGGCAGCAGGAGGAGGGCAGAGAGATGGGATGAGATTATCCCAGGCAGTAAAGATGTAACACTGATATTTTTTTTAATTTGAGGCTTTATTATGGATGTTTGGGTTGGTGATTTTGGTTTTGGATTCCACAAAATGACACTGGAGATGCAACTGATGCCCTGGACAGATCTCAGTAGCTCCTTATTTCTCATGCTGGGCACATAGGAGCTCGTTGAATCTACTTTCACAGTTTTAAAGTTTAGTTTAGCTTATATATATTATATATGACAGGTTATACTGTTTTATCCCCGCACCCCTGCTCCCATTACCCTGGGAGCCCTTGTCAGTGGGGTTATGGTATTCCCTGTGGGGTCATGAAGGCCTCCGTCAGTCCCCAGTGGGGTAGCAGGGGACCATGCCTCAGGATATTTCTACCCACCCTGTGGCTCTTACAATCTTTCTACCCCTTCTTCCATAATGCTCCCTGAGCCATGGCAGGCCTGTTGGCAGTCTGATTTAGTGTTGAGTTCTCTGTAGCCTCTGGATTTCTTCTTTGATAGGTTTTGATTGAGCACCGTGTCTGTCACCATTGCCCTGGAAGTGGTTGTCAGGCTAGCAGTGAGAGCAGTGTTCATGTCATCACTTCCTCCTGGGCCCTGGAAGATGTGGTAGAGGAATGCTGATATTTTAAAGAATTCACTAATCAATATAATAAGTGTAGTCACAAGAAATGCTTTTTTAAATCACTACAGAACGCAGTTGAATGCAATAAAACAATTACACTGCAGGTAAGAAACCTAAAATCTTATCTAGTTAAATCGAGTGGAAAAGTTGAAAGCAAAGACTGGATAAGAGATGATATGGAAAGACGTCTGTGGGACTTAGCTGTGAAATCAACTCACAGATGAAAAGTCGGGCTTTTGGGTCTCTCACTGACTTAAGGTCCTGAGCCCAACTTTCAGAATGCCTCAGTGTCTTATCCCGGGCTCGTGTACATCGGCGACTGTCTCCAGTGCTCAAATCAAATTCCTAAACCATGGACCCAGGAACCATCTTGCTGGTTAATTAGGTCAGGAGGTGTCAACACTAGGAAGTCATTTCACTGGGCCTGATTGCTCAGCCCTGTTTTTCCAGCTCTTCTGAAGGCGAAGGCAGGAAGATGAAAAGGTCAAAGCTACAGAGTGAGTTCAAGGCCTGTCTGGAAAGCTTAGGGGGACCTTGTCCCAAATTAAATACTAGACAAAGGGCTGGAAATCCAGCTCAGTGGTAGAGTGTTTGCCCAGCATGTGCATCTCCACCCCACAAGAAGATACTAGGAACAAAAGCCTACAGTAGACAGAACAAATGAAGCTGGTATCACTTTTGTGTTACATTGACAGCATAGGTAAGGATTGGGTTTGCTCTACGTGGGTCCCTGTGTGTAGTGTGGGAGGTTGTGGGATTTGTAAAAAGTACTAATGGGAAATCCTTAGCTGCTAAACATGCTCCTCTTGGAAGAACTTGATGTACTTCTCACGGGACCCTGATTAGTTAGCAGAGAGAGGAGTTACAAAAGAGCAAGTCTGGCTTTTCATCATCCTCCAGCTTCTTGTCATAATGGTGAGGACACTCCTATACCTGCTTCCACCACTGTGATGACATTCTCTATGAGGTCCTCACCAGAGCCAAGGGTACTGCTGTGGCCCTTGAACCTCCAGAACTATAGGCACTACCTAGCCTCAGGTGTGTTGCAATAGCAGTGGAAAACAGACTGAAGATGATCCTCTGGGAAATCTATTTTTGTTATTTAAGACACCTGAAATAATTTTTGCACACGAAGGAATCTGAAATATAGTACTTGGGAGGCCGAGGCAGGTGAGTTACCATGAATTGAAGGCCAGCCTGATCTACATAGTGAGTTCAAGACAGACAGCTATAGAGTGAGAAACTGTCTCAAAAAAAATCTGAAATATCAAACTTTTTATTTCAATTTGAAATGTATAACTGATATTTCATGATTTTAATTTGAATGGTATTAAAAAAGTGGTTAAGTTTAAAAAAGGTTTTGGACTTGCAGAACCTGATTCACAACATTTAAAAAATAAATAATTTGATGTATTTGCAAGCAGAGAAAGATAAAAGGGAGATAGAGAGAATGGGAGTGCCAGGGCCTCCAGCCACTGAAAACAAACTCCAGATGCATGCGCTACCTGGTTCATCTGGCTTTACGTGGGTACTGGGGAATCAAACCTGGGTCCTTAGGCTTTGCAAGCAAGTGTCTGTAACCTCTGAGAAATCTCTGCAGCCCCACATTTTGGGGGGGTATGGATTACAGAAATTGCTTATGTGCTTAGAAGACTTTTGCTCATAAGATTGTTAAGTCTTCCCTGGCATGCACTTGATGCTTATTAGATAGATTAAATTTGCAGACATGTTAAATTTATAGTCCAAATGTTTAAGGGAGACTGTCTTCAGAAGCCCATACCATAATGGAGTGTGGACTGTCCCCGTCTAGCACCTGCCTCCGTAATGCCCATGCTGAAATCTATGTCAAAACCTTTTCTCAATAAATTCCAACTTTATAAAGCAGTCTTAAATCTCACCCACCATGACTCAGGAAACTAAGCGGAAGAGGGGGCAAAAAGAATGGAAGAGTCATGGTGGGGGAGAATATCCAGAGACATGGCTCCCCTCAGAAACAACACACAAGGGGAGCAGGGAAACCTGGCTGCCTGTTGTGCTATCCATAACCTCCTACCCCATGGAACCATCCAGTATGCCCACCAAGGATGATACCCAGTGGATTGGGGAGAGGGAGGAGGGAATCAGGGATACCAATATAATATTTACTAATACATTGTATCTAATTTTAGGCAATAAAAATATCAAAAAAATCCAACTTTAATACTGACTCATCCTAAAATTCATTTCTGTGGAATAGTCAAGAATCCTGGCTTCTTCATGAATGGTACTGAAAACCTACTCAAAAGCCTATGGCTGGGGAAATCAGAAGTTCTAGGGGGGAAAACTACTACTGTTGTCTAAATAAATGGATATATTATGCTAAATTCTTCTGCTTATGCTCAGATATTAATGTTATTCTCTACTTTGGGTTAGAGAAGCTTCTCTTTTCAGATGGCAGTGACCACTTGGGGTAACTCAAAACTCACCAAAGTGCTAAGAAGTTACCGTGGAGTGTTCAGTACTAAATGATACATCTTTATCACATCTTCCAAGGCTCAGGGACCATTTTGGGAAAAAAGTGGCAGAAAGAATGAAAGAGCCAATACTGCCTTCCAGATATAAAGTGGCCATGACATTCATGACCTCACAGTGTCTGAAGCTAGCAACAACACAAGGCCTGCATAATAGGGGGAAATGATGAAATCAAAATGAAAGAGGGTTTAGTTGGAAAGAAGAAAGGATTCAGTGGAGGAGGTATAAGGAAGGTGGGAATGGGAAGGTGGTGGGAGGGAATTATGATCGTGGCATAGTGTCTATGTGTATGGAGGTGGTCAATAAAAGTTAAAGTAATAATGATCAGAATAATGATGATCGCAATAAAGAACACCTACGGCCTGAAGAAATGGCTTAGTGGTTAAGGCGTTTGCCTGCAACGCAGAAGGACCAAAGTTCAATTCCCCAGTGCCCATATAAAGCCAGAAGCACAAGAGGGCACATGTGTCTGGAGTTCATTTGCAGGGCGGCCCTGGCATGCCCATTCTCTCTCTCTCTCTCTTTCTCTCTCTCTTTCTCTTTCTCTCTCTCTGTGTCTGCCTCTTTCTCTCTCTCAAATAAAATAAAATAAAAATATTTTTTAAAATTATTTTAAATAAAGAACACCAGCTTCAAACTGGACATGGTGATGCAAACTTGTAAACCCAGTACTGGAAAGACTGAGGCAGAATGATTGCTGTGAGCTCAAGGCCAGCTTGTGAAACTGTTCCAAAGAGAGAGAGGGAGAGAGAGAGAGAGAGAGAGAGAGAGAGAGAGAGAGAGAGAGAGAGAGAGAGAGCGCTCAAATGTGTTAGAAAAGAGCATAAATTATCAGGGGGAAGTAATACATCAAACAGTGACATGATTGATGCTAAAGACGTTTTTCCTCTTTGTTATATAAAAAATGCCTTCATAAATAAATTGCAAGATTTGCAAGTTGAACTTAAAATGTTAAGAAACTTTAGAAATTTTTTGTTTGTAATTATAATTAGTTTAATTGTATGCATTTAGTGCCCAGTGACTACAAATGCACTTCCTGTGCATGAAATTCTTGGACTTCAAAAGGAAAAAAAGACTTTGAACATTCATGCATCCCTAGTTTTGGGTGACCCTCCTCCTCCAAGGGAACATCTTAAGAATCAGCGGACAAGGCAGGAAGTCAGCCCCTGGCAGCTCTCCAAGTCAGAAGACCTCAGCGGCCTTTACTGAGCTCTGCCCATCCTGGCCCTCCCAACACACTGACCATTTGGATCCCTAATGATAGCAACTGTGCGATTCAGTCTGGAAAATTCCACCCTTTCACCAAAAGCACACCCCCATGCACGCAATGCACACACATTTGGGCAGCCCCCCCCCCAAAAAAAAGAAGCAATTTTAAAATAATTTGCTTCCTTACATGTTTCCAGGAACCTAAGCAGTGGTTCTTTCTTACCCCACACGTCCACCCTTCTCTTCCAAACTGTCACAATCTGTCCCCATATCCTAGACACCTGGCACAGACTTGACGTCACAGAAGACCACACAAGGAGACTTCAGGCCGAGCTGCACTTCTGAGGGAGGGACAGAGGACAAAAGCTAAAGCACTCACTGCTAAGAAAAAAGACCCAAGCTGGGCGTGGAGCGACTCACTAGTAAATAGTAGTCAATACTTGGAAGGCTAAAGCAAGAGGAGTGCCTCAAGTTCAAGGCCAGCCTGAGCTACCTAGTAAATTCCAGGCCAGCTTGGACTCCAGAGTGAGACCCCATCTTAAAACAAGAAATAAAGAAATAAAAGCAAAAATCGTATATGTGATCCAAAATTGGAAACTGATTATGTGTGTGCCTTGACGTGTGTGAGCAGCCTCCCTTAGGGACAGTTGAGGCGTCTAGACCATTTACTGTAAGCCATCAGGCCTGAAGACCCTAAGGCTTCTATCACAACTCCTCTGTACTAAACATCCCTGGAAGCACTCAGGCAGCCACAATACACGAAAAATGCACATGGCTGTATTTCAACAAAGCTTTATTACAAAAACAGGCAGGAAGCCAGACTTGGTCCAAAAGCCATGTTTGCTGTCTCTGAGCGCATGCCTGTTTGATTACTAGTTACTCCTGATTAAAGCCAAGGCTCTATAGAGTGAGATGCTATCTCACAGGAGATTAATGATTAATTGATTTTCTTGTGTCAGGTAGAATAGCATATTATTGCAGTCCAACTGTCATACGATTGTCTCGTTGTGTTAGCTGGTTGGTTGATTGTTTACTTTGTTTTTGTTGTTGTTGTTGTTTGTTTGATGGGGGTTTTGGCTTTGATTTCTTTTTTTTTCTTTTGGACACAGCGTCTTGTACCTTAGGCTGGCCTGGAACTCACTATGTAGCATAGGCTGACCTTAAACCCCTGATCCTACTGCTTTGACCTCTCGAATCTTGGAATTAGCTGTGAACCACACCATGCCCCCGCTGTCCTGCTTTTTGCCTGACTTTGCAATTTTTTTCTTAGTATTGTAATTCTACTCGGTCTATGTTTATATCTATCTATGAAACCACAGATTCCAGTCTTGTCTACCGTCCTTCCATCAGCTGTGCCACACAGCTGGCCCTGCCCAAAATGAATCAAATAACTTGTTGATACAAGTCTACTATGTGTTAGTAAGGAAGTCTTATACTTGTTAATATGTTGAATGTTGTACTTTGACAATGTCTATATCTTTTTGTCTTCTCTCCTTGGGCCTAAAATCACCTGGGTTACCCCAGATCAGACTACCATCTGTTCCCAGGCCCCAGAGCCTTTGTATCCCTTCTTCTACCCTGATTCCCGGAATGCCAGCACCTCTAGAGTTAAAAATGGGCTGGAACAATGAGGCTGGAGGGAAGGAGGACAGGAAGCAGGACATGCTGGGGCAACACCAGACCTCACCTTTCTTGACTCTGACCTCACCCAAGGAAGCTTGGGAAGACAGGGAGGGGACCGTCACCTGCATGTGTGCCTCTGCTCTCCACACTCTGAGTCATATTGAATGCAATAAACTTTGAATCAAAGAATTTGATTTGGCAATAGACATCTGAAATATTTGAGGTGCTTCCACTTGGGTCCAAAACTCTACTTATAAGAAAACTATACTGAGCTGGAGGGATGATTCAGTCAGTCAACACTTGTCATGCAAGCCTGAGGACCTCAGTTTAGCTCCCCAGCACCCACAGAAAGGCCAGCTGGGTGCCACTGCCCTCCTGTAACCCTAGCATTTGGGAGGTAGAGACAGGAGTCTACCTGGGGCTCACTGGTTAGGTCTAGCCAAACCAGTGAGTTTCAGCTTTTGTGAAAGATTGTCTCAAACAGTGAGGGGGGAAAAGATAGAGGGAGACACTCAATATCTATGTCTGGCATCCATACACGTGCGTGCACCCACACACACATATATACACACAATGCAAAAGAAACCACTCTGAAAGAGAGTATCTTATGGCATGGGTAAATAATCATTGCTAGCTAAAAATGAAAACCAAGTAGAAAATATATAATTGCATTCCAGTATTTGTAAGTATATATATTATCAATATAATTCCATATCTACATATTTATACATGAAAATTACACTTTCATATAATATATATTTTACACATCTTATGTATTTTCTTTTTTAAAGATTTTTAAATTTTTATTTATTTATTTGCAAGCAGAGAGAGAGAAGGAATGGGTGCACCAGGACCTCTTTCCACTGCAAATGAACTCTAAATGTATGCGCCGCATTGTGAATCTGGTTTTACATGGGTACCGGAGAATCGAACCTGGGCCATTGGGGTTCACAAGCAAACTCCTTTAACCACTGAGCCATCTCTCCAGCCCAGTGTATTTTCATATATAGGTATATATGTATATACTGTTGGCTTTTCATAACTGTGGGTTCTATATTCATGCATTCAATCAAAAATATGTGAAATGAGGTAGAAGGATCACCCTGAGTTCAAAGCCAGCCTGGGCTACATAGTTCCAGGTCAGCCTGGGTTAGAGTGACACCCTGCCTTCCAAAAAATGTGAAAAAAATGCCTTTTGTTTCATATATATATATGTATGTATGTATATATATAGTGAGCAACTATTCATATAACCGTCACATAGTGTCAAGCATTCACAGTGATGTAAAGATGACTTAGAATTTATGGGAGGTTATGCACAGGTTACATGCAAACACTATGCATTTCATGCAAGAGAATTGAGCATACTTTCACCAGAGAGCAGAAAGAAATTACACAAATCTAACAGTGACACCTGGATACACCTGCACTCCTACTCAGCCTAGAGAGCTGATTTTGAGCTCTCACAAGAAAATGTAGGGCCTGAAGATAAGGCAACATTTTGTAAGCCTCTCTGTTTTGTGTGGACAACAGCACAACATTCAGGCCTCCTTCCCACTAAGGCCCAAACTTAGGACTCCTAAATTTCAAACTGCATGCATAAGAAAGGAAGTGAGAGCCTATAGAAATTTGGCTGTATGAAGGACTGATCCAGACGGCTCACAGAGGAGGATATCCAGCTGGTTGGGGGGGGGGCATTGGGGAATTGGGGATAACAACTCATTGTTGGCCCACTAAATAATGTAACTCATTATGGACAATAAAAAAATTTATAATAAATAAAAAAAGAAATTTGGCTGTATGAACCTGAGCTCATGGGATACACCATGACACAAGAAATTCCTGAACCAGTGGCAGAGACCCTGCAGGTAGCCTCTGCCCCAGCAGATCCAGAGAAAATCCTACATTCCATAGATGTTTATGGCTCTGGCAGGTGAGCTCCATATTAAGTATTATAAGTGTAGATACAGCCCTTTGAATAAAAAAAAGAAAGTCTGATTTGAAGGAAGTGGGAGGAATGATCAAGAAAGTTTGCATAGAAGAGGTAGAAACACATTGAGACCTGAAAATGAGAATCTCTTGGTATATCAGCAAGCAAAGAAAATAAAAAGGTAAGCCCAAGGGACAAAGTCAGGTGTGCTCAGGTTGGGAAAGGAGATAAGGCAGCTAGTTAGAAAATCCAGAATGCCACAGCTCAGAGATTGGATGATACTGAGGGGAGGAGGAGACGATGATTCACCCCCAGTCCTCCCGTGACAAGACTCCAAGGCAGCAGGTGTCTATTGAATGTCTTTCTCCCGCCCTTCTCTTCCTCTTAAGAAAATGGATACAGAGGCCAGTGTCTCCTCCCATCACACTAGGATTTGGCCACAAAACTTCACTCTCAAAAAATGCTGATGTGGTCACTTTTCCTGGCATGTCTATGCAGCCATTGTAGAAGGTGAGATATACCAACACCAGAGTTTCCTTTTGCCTTCCCCAGAAATGTCAAAAATTAGCCACAAAATCTTATGGGAACCAAGATCCCAGGCTCCAAGGGGAAATTCCCACTACCAGAGAGCTACAGAGAAGCTACACCCATTAGAATCTTGCCAAATTAGCAATGTGTGTCTTGCTTAACCAATACTGATCTCACTCTCCAATGGAGATTCCGTTTGTATTTTTCAGAAAGCAGCGAGAGCTGTGGACAACCCATCTCCACCAACAAGACACGGGATGATGGCTGACATCATGGAAGGAGATGAACCACCCCTGGCCTATCCTATCATATAGGGCCCAAGTGAAACCTATGAGAAAGTGGTGAGATAAACAGAAGACCTATCACCACAGCAAGTCTGATAACCCATGAAAGGACAATGGAGACAGACACCAATGATACTCAACACAACCCAAAGCAGAAGTCCAGAGACACTTGAGATCTCAACAACAATGCAGACTTAAAACTCACCCACCATGACTCAGGGAACTGAGCAGAAGAAGGGGTGGAAAGCTTGTAAGAGCCATAGTGGGGACGAGTATCCAGAGACATTGCCCCCCTCAGCAACAATACACAAGGGAGAAGGAAAAAAACTGGCTACCTCTTATGCAATTCATAACCCCCTACTCCATGGACTGATCCAGTATGTCCACTGAGGAGGGCCCCCAGTGGGTTGGGGACAGGGAGGAGAGAAATGGGGGTACCATCACAAGATTTGCTCATACAATGTACCTAATTATTATTAATAGATATATTTAATTCTTAAAAATTAGCCACAAAGCATGAAGCTAAGAGCACTGAACTGGGAATCCCAGCTTTTATGAGTACTTGCTGACTGATCTATGGCCATTCTTAACTTTTCTATTAAAATGATGACATGGGAGGTCCAATGTACTTATAAAAACAGATGACTGGGCTGGAGAGGTGGCTCAGCACTCAAGCCACTTGCCTGCAAAGCCTAAGGAGCAGAATTTGGTTCCCTAGTCCCCACATAAAGCCAGATGCACAAAGTGACACATGCTCCTGGAGTCTGTTTGCAGCCACAAAAAAAAAAAAAAAAAAAAAACAGATGTTCCTACCCTGTGTGGCATGTGACTTGCTACTGAATTCATGGGGGCCCCTTGCTCTGATCTGGTCCTCCAGCCCTTTCCTGGAGGAATCCAGCACTGATCTCCACTCTTTTCCTTTCAAAGTGTCCACCTTCTTGGTTATTTAAGGAACAAGACATGTCCCAGATCATCTGCTACTGTCACCTGCTATGATCCGATTTACCTGGAGGCAACAGAAAATAAGGAAAAGTCGACAGTTACAGTAATAGGAATAACAACCAACGCTGTCAACTTATTCTCCTTATTTATGTATTCTCCTTAAAGATAAAGAAATTAAAATCCCTTCTAATGCCCACATCCCTCATAGTCACTAGCCAACTACATCTGTCTAACACTTTACTGCTGTTTTTACATGAGTCACATGTTAGCCTCAAAACAACTTACAGGGCTGAGTTCAGTTGTTATTCTAGAACCTGGGGTCAGTGCCTGGGAAAAGAGCTTAATAGATGGCCCATGAATACATGATCCTATTTTTAAATGAAGACACCGAAACCCAGAGAGAAAAAGCAATATCACTTCTCCCTCCTTGCTAGCTGTCTTCCATTTACCCAGCAGAATGTGGCAATCTTTGGTGCCCTGACCTTTGCCCTCCTTTTCTTTTGGGGCAGCTTCCTCTGATCCCACCCTGACTCACCCCACTGCCTCTCTTGCCTAAGACCTCTCTGCTTTAGATCAGAGTGTGTTGAAATACTACACTAGCTCTCCTGTGTCCCCCAAAATACTTCACTGTAACAGAAACATTTCAGGCTTGCTGAGGAATTCTCTTCCAACAGAGGACCTCAGCCTTGGCCCTCCGCCCACACCGATTCACGTGGATGAATGATGAATACCATTTGGGAATCAGCATGCAACTCTCCTGGGCTCCAGCAGAGAGATGCATCACTCAGAGATGTCCTCTAACCAGCCACAGGATGTAAGGAGAGGGACTCCCCAGAACCATTCCATTCCTGCCCAGTCCTCCATAGCTGCAGGATGGAATTATTACAGTCTGTGGAATGTCTTAGCAGTCACCTCTGTTTGTCGTGACAATGGCATAAAAGAGTTCCACTCCCTCCCTTTTCCCAGTGAAGACAGCAGGAGGATCTCAAGAGAGACAGGACCTCGGGGCACACGGTGGGTGGAGGCCAGTGTCTGAACTCTCTTCACCCACAGCTATTTTTTTTCCTTGCTGGCCATTGAAATATTACAGACTGAGTTGGCAAACGTGCGTGGACATTCTGGTTTCTGCTGCTGCTCCTGCTACTAACTGCTACTGAGTAATCAGTGTGGATTCACTTTGCTTCCTCAGATCCCTGCGGCCACTTCCTCGGGGATTTCCCAGTGTAGAGAGGCTTTCATGCTCTGCTATTCTGAGGCTGGTATGGAATATTCGGAGAGCATCTTTTAGAAGAGGAAATGGTGACTCAAAACGTTCATCGAAAGAGACGGAAGTGGATGCTCTAATAAGGTCCCCTCTCCTCCACAGATGTCATCTAGCAGGACTAAGCCCCTCCCATGGTTGAAGTGACCTCAGCAGAGTCCCCAAGACACAGCTAGGCAGTGACTTTGTGGCTGTCTTGGGTCACCAAAGCCTCATCCATCCGTCTCCTTGATCACTCTCAAGGAGACTTGGACTCCATTTTGGGAGGTCAGGAATGAAAACCTCATCAATAAGAAGTTTGAGTATTTACCTGAGTCTGCTCCCTAAACATCCCAAGGATGTCACTCCATGTCCCCCAGCTCACTAGCCGCATGCTTGGGCTCCCAGCATGAAGAAGGAATGCTGTACCTTGTCACCAAAATGACTTCTCTTGTCAGCTGAGGCTGTCCAGCCTCTGGAATTCCTAATTTCAGTGGTCCCTCCTAGCTTCCCTTCCCCTCTTTCCTGCCAGGAAGGCCCACCTCTAACTGACATCAGACATTTTTGCACTGACGCTCTCCCTAGTCTCTCGGTATCTGTACAAGCTGCAGGTTCTCCTCCTGAGAAGTTTCCCAAGGCAGCTGCTGCAGCTGTGATATGAGATGGTAGGGTATCTTTGAGAAAGAAAGAGTCTTTCTCAGCTCTTGGTTGGGCTGTAACTCAGAAATTAGGGTACTGGGCATTCATGGCAACACAAACCTTTCACTGAATCAGTGGCCTCCAGGCTCTTGTAAATTTTAATGAATGAAATCCACTTAAGAGAAAGAAAATAAATAAATAAACAAAGAGAGGGGAAGGGAGGGAAGAAGGAAGGAGGAAAGAAAGAAAGAAAGAAAGAAAGAAAGAAAGAAAGAAAGAAAGAAAGAAAGAAAGAAAGAAAGAAAGAA
>PVHP010016133.1:0-36365 GCA_004024765.1 Zapus hudsonius | reverse complement strand
TTATACTATGTTCTATGTTATTCCTTAGGGGCTAAAAATATTATACTATATGTTATGTTATTTCTTAAGGTAGGGGGGACTGAAAAAATATTGTGCTTTTGTATTATGCTTTTGTTAATCATACAGGAGTTAATGTAGATTCCCTTAAAAAAGTTCAAGCAGAACTTAAACCAGCAAAGGGGCTCAGAGAGCAGGATAATGCCTCCTCAATCTTGGTTCATACAGTCTCCATGGCTAGGCTAATTGCTTTTAAGTCAATGAGATACAGCTCATGGCATTGAGGGTCCAAATATTGTCTCCTCAACAGTAATTTTCTCTCAGGATATGAGGGGCCCACTTTGGGGGCTCGCTCCTTGGTCTGGGGTCTGAGGGGTTCTGTTTAGAGCTAAACTCCCCCACAATTATGACAAGTATGAGGTGGTCCCAGAGTGTGTGGCCAAACTCTCCTGCTTACAAGCAAACAAAAAAGAGTGAGATGTAGGACCCAGCCTGGCTGCATATCTGAGAGCTAAGCTTTAATATGCATCCAGATGAGAGCATGGTAGCTCATGCCTTTGTTCCTAGCACACCTGTGCCCCCAGGAGGCAGGGGGATGGCTGAAGGCCCTAAATCCTGTTTACAAGTGCTAATGGGTTTTACTCCTGCTGCCTGAGTTTTTGTAGCTGTGTTCCTGTTTACTGAGCCCCCTTTGTGTAAGAGATAAGGCAATGCAACACATCCCTAGATTGTATATAAGGCTGGATGTGAAAATAAAGTTTGGAGATCTGCTTGGACACTTCTCCCGGCTGCGTGTGATTGTCCAGCCGCTGTGCTCACCTTTCCTCGATGGAGCCAGGTCTCCTGCTGGCCAGAGAGACTGAGGTTCATTTAGCAGGGGGCCAGGGACCCGTGCGGTAAGATATCTGGAGAAGCACCCAACACACCATGGCAGGTGTATTGAATTTCTCAGCAAGTTAGTTGCAAGCAAGACCACGTACTTTCATGAGGATTATTGCAGTGAACCTTGAACTGAGGAATGCACTCCATACCCATAGGGGTCTGCCTGCCAGGGTTGAGCCTCCTTTAACCAAAAGAATGATGGTCACTACATCTCAGAGCTAATCTCATCTGATCTGGAATCACTGGTCACATGATGCCCCTCCCATTGGCCACACCCTATGTTGAAGTTCAGACCTTTCATTCTCATTGGAAATCGGAGAGGAGACCTACATGGCTCCTATAAACATTATTGAGGCATAGGAATAACTCCAAGCCCCTAGACAAATGGAGGCCCTAGACTTGCCCTTGGCATTATCTGAGATGATGGTGGCCCTATCAGCTTCTCACTGCCCCTAGTGCTCAATCTGAACTTAACTACTAAACTTGCTAGCTATAAACATAATATAGAAGTAACATCATCAGTAACAGCCATTCTCCTTGCTGGGCACTACAAAGTGCTTTCACAATTTTTTAATACGTATTATTTTTATTAGACAATTGTCCTTCAAAAAGCTGGGAATAAAAAAGTGAAGGGTGCTTGCATTTTTAGTTGGAGTATAATGAGTGGGGTAGCACTGTGGAAGGGAGGAGCTCTTGAACACAGGACTGGCAGGATTTTTGCAGAGACGAATTTTATATTCTCCAGGTGTTATGCTTGAGGTTAGAGCTGGAAACCTAGTGATTTTTCATTCAATTTACTCAATACGTAAGATCCTTCATAAGGCACAGAATGGATACCAGTAAAACCATACCTCCAATAAAGTTTGCCCAATTCCAGAGCCATGGGTCACCCAGAAATGCTATTTATTTGTAGGCTAATAACTCTCCTTTGCCCGGCTCTGGTGAGAAGTTCGTCAAGCACAGCAAAGGAACTGGTATGTGGCACAAATGCAAAATAAACAGTAATCATTCACATTATTCTATGCAGACATGGCTCAGCAAGATGAGACTCAATGTTTCTTCTGGGCCAAAACACCCTGGCCCCTTCTTCACAGTCCCATGGCTGATACACTTGAATTAGATAGGATTAAAGGCTTACCTGGGATGGAAGCTTCACCCTAACACCCTAGTTGAGCCCTCGACCTTCTGTCCACCGGCTGAGAAGGACAAGGGAGTAAAGCTGCTGCACAGAGCAGGGTCACATAGCCTTGTACACCTTGTTAAGGGAGTTTAGGTTTGGGAGCCAGGCCTCCTGGGATCCCAATGATGAGAGAATGGCTCCTACTTTTGTCCACACTGCTCTATGGCCTGGCTGGACCCCTGAACTTGTTCCAGCCAAGCCTGGTGCTGGACATGGCCAAAGTCCTTTTGGACAATTACTGCTTTCCCGAGAACCTGATGGGGATGCAAGCAGCCATCCAGCAGGTAATGAAGAGTCGTGAGATTCTGGGCATCTCAGACCCTCAGACACTGGCCCACGTGCTAACTGCTGGGGTTCAGAGCTCCCTGAATGACCCACGCTTGGTCATCTCCTATGAGCCTAGCACCCTCGACACTTCCCAACAAGCCTCAGCATTCACAAACCTCACCCACAAGGAGCTGTTGCAGCAGAACATCCAGCATGAGGTACTGGAGGGCGATGTGGGCTACCTACGACTGGATGACATCCCGGGCCAGGAGGAGCTGAGTGAGCTGGAGGACTTCCTGGTGGATCAGGTGTGGAAGCAGCTCCTAGGCACCTCCGCTTTGGTGCTTGATCTCCGCCACTGCACTGGAGGCCGTGTCTCGGGAATCCCCTACGTCATCTCCTATTTGCACCCCGGGAATACTGTCGTGCATGTGGACACCATCTATGATCGCCCCTCCAACACCACCACGGAGATCTGGACCTTGCCCAAGGTCCTGGGAGAGAGGTACAGTGCTGACAAAGATGTGGTGGTCCTCACCAGTGGTCGCACAGGAGGTGTGGCTGAGGACATCGCGTACATCCTTAAGCAGATGCGCAGGGCCATTATAGTGGGTGAGCGGACTGAAGGGGGCGCCCTGGATCTCCAGAAGCTGAGAATAGGCCAGTCCAACTTCTTCCTCACCGTGCCCGTGTCTAGGTCCCTGGGACCTCTTGGTGGAGGTGGCCAGACATGGGAGGGCAGTGGAGTACTGCCCTGTGTGGGGACCCCAGCTGAGCACGCCCTGGAGAAGGCCCTGGCCATCCTCACCCTGCGTCGTGCCCTGCCAGGAGTCGTCCTCCGCCTGCAGGAGGCCCTGCGGGATTACTACACTCTGATGGACCGTGTGCCAGCCCTGCTGCGCCACCTGGCCAGCATGGACTTCTCTGCTGTGGTCTCTGAGGAGGACCTTGTGACTAAGCTCAATGCCGGCCTGCAGACTGTGTCTGAGGACCCCAGGCTCCTGGTGAGGGCCTCTGCGCCCAGAGAACCCTCCCTTGGGCCTGAGTCTGGGGCAGATGATGCCCTGGCAGCAGCCCCTGAAGTGCCCAGCAGTGAGGCTGCCCGGGAGGCCTTGGTGGACTCTGTGTTTCAGGTGTCAGTACTGCCTGGCAAAGTGGGCTACCTGCGCTTCGACAGATTTGCAGATGCCTCTGTGATAAGGACACTGGCTCCTTATGTGCTGCGCCAGGTGTGGGAGCCCCTGCAGGACACGGAACACTTCATCATGGACCTGCGCCACAATCCCGGGGGACCATCCTCTGCTGTGCCTCTACTGCTGTCCTACTTCCAGGGCCCAGAGGATGGCCGCGTGCGCCTCTTCACCACCTATGACCGCCGCACCAATGTCACCCAGGAGCACTTCAGCCACAGGGAGCTGCTGGGCCCGCGCTATGGCAATCAGCGTGGGGTGTACCTGCTCACTAGCCACCGCACTGCCACAGCGGCAGAAGAATTTGCCTTCCTCATGCAGTCCCTGGGCTGGGCCACGCTGGTGGGCGAGATCACTGCGGGCAGCCTGCTGCACACATGCACAGTGCCACTGCTGGACACGCCCGAGGGTGGCCTGGCCCTCACAGTGCCAGTGCTCACCTTCATCGACAACCACGGCGAGGCCTGGCTTGGTGGTGGTGTGGTGCCCGATGCCATCGTGCTGGCTGAGGAGGCCCTGGAAAAAGCTCAGGAGGTGCTGGACTTCCACCGCAGCCTGGGTGCCTTGGTGGAGGGCACTGGGCACCTGCTGGAGGCTCATTATGCCCGGCCGCAGGTTGTAGGGCAAGCAGCAGCACTGTTAAGAGCCAAGCTGGCTAAGGGGGCCTACCGGACAGCAGTGGACTTAGAATCACTGGCTTCTCAGCTCACAGCCGACCTGCAGGAAGTGTCTGAGGACCACCGCTTGCTGGTGTTCCACAGCCCTGGTGAGTTGGTGGCCGAGGAGGTGCCCCTGCCACCACCTGCAGTCCCTTCTCCAGAGGAGCTCTCCTACCTCATTGAGGCCCTGTTCAAGACAGAAGTGTTGCCAGGCCAGCTGGGCTACCTGCGTTTTGATGCCATGGCTGAGCTGGAGACTGTGAAGGCCATTGGGCCACAGCTGGTGCAGCTGGTGTGGCAGAAGCTGGTGGACACTACCTCACTGATCGTTGACCTGCGCTACAACCCTGGGAGCTACTCCTCAGCCGTCCCACTGCTCTGCTCCTACTTTTTTGAGGCAGAGCCCGGCAGGCACCTCTATTCAGTCTTTGACAGGGCCACCTCAAAGGTCACAGAGGTGTGGACCTTGACCCAGGTTGCTGGGCAGCGCTATGCCCCCCCAAAGGACCTCTACATCCTCATGAGCCACACCAGCGGCTCTGCAGCGGAGGCCTTTGCTCACGCCATGCAGGACCTACAGCGGGCCACAGTCATCGGGGAACCCACAGCAGGAGGGGCTCTTTCTGTAGGCATCTACCAAGTGGGAACCAGCTCCTTATATGCCTCCATGCCCACCCAGATGGCCCTGAGTGCCACCACTGGCGAAGCCTGGGACCTGGCTGGTGTGGAGCCTGATATCACTGTACCCATGAGTGAGACCCTCTCCACAGCCCGGGACATAGTAGCCCTGCGTGCCAAGGTGCCCACAGTGCTACAGACAGCTGGAAAGCTGGTGGCTGATAATTATGCCTCTGCTGAGCTAGGTGCCAAGATGGCTGCCAAGCTGAGCAGTCTGCAGAGCCGCTATGCCAGGGTGACCTCAGAAGGGGCCCTGGCTGAGATGCTGGAGGCTGACCTGCAGATGCTATCTGGAGACCCACACCTGAAGACAGCCCACATCCCTGAGAATGCCAAAGACCGCATTCCTGGAATTGTGCCCATGCAGGTAAGATATAAGGGAGACTTTGCCTAGCCCAGTCCTGGGAGTGAGTTGGCCTTGAAGGCTTGCTTCCCTGTTTAACTTTTTACTAGTGACTCCTGTCCTCCCTGTCATGCTGCTGTGCCATCCTCTCTCTAGGTCTGTGGTCTCTGAACACATCTGTCCAACATTCTTACTAGGAACCCAGTATAAAACCCTGGGTATAAGGAAGACTTTCTGTTAGCCAGAGAGAAAGTAAGAGTTTTTAGGGTTTCACACTATCAGCATTAAGAAAGGGGTCAGCAAGTCACCTGAGGCCTTAAGCTGGGATTTCCTTCTCTAGAAATGCAAGGCTTAAGTTAATGCTCACCATACAGTCTCAGGGGTTTACAATATGTGTGAAAATGGCAGGAGGAGGCCGAGCTGGAGAAGTGTAACCAGGGTCAGTAGAGACAGAGGTCCTAGGCCCACAGCAGCCTTAGAAAAAGCATGGAGCTTGGACAAGGGCCCTGCAGTGTTGGGGCGCCAGGACTAGGAACCAGAGGCCTGCCTTGGTTCCTCAACTTCTGTTTCTACTCCACACAATGCAGAGCATGCATCCTTAATGAATTACACTGGGTGGGCATATGCATGATCCAAGGGCCAGCTGTGGTCATCTGGAGAGTACTAAACAGGTCTGAGTGCAGCTGCTGGGTAGGTTCATGAGGGGAAGCTTTCTGAGCCAGTGGCAGAAGTGGCCTCAGGATCAGAGCGTGGCCAGATACAGGGGGTCACAGGGAGGCCTGCTAACAGTGCAGTCCATTGTAATTAGACGAGAGCTGGGAGTAGAGCAGGGCTGCAGGCTGCTGTCCTGTCTACTCAGCTTATGGAGTCCCATCACTTCCAGCAGTCTTGAGGAGAGTAGCAAGAGTTTTTGTTGGGCTTCTAAGAGCCCCAGCTTCCAAATTGTCACCCTATTCCTTTCCAGCATATCCAGATTCACGGTTTAGGGTGAGAGGTGGATTCATTATCTGGCTTTGCTTTTTCCTGTCTGTGTGGACTTGGTCACGTTAGCCAACCACTGTATTTTAGTAACCTCATGGAAAGATGAGAATAGGGCTGGAGAGATGGCTCAGTGATTGCAGGCACTTACTTCAAAAGTTTAATCCCCCAGTACCCACATGAAGTTAGGTACACAAAGAGGTGCATGTATCTAGTTTGTTTGCAGTGGCAAGAATCCCTGGAACACCCACTTTCTCTTTCACTCCCTTCTTCCCTCTCTCTCTCTCTCTCTCTCTCTCATATAATAAATATATTATTAAGAAAGAAAGAAAGATGAGAATAATGGTGTCTTCTAGACATGATGGCTATGAATGTGATGATCAAGGCTACAAAGTACTTAACCCAGGGCTAGGCCAATGGAAAGGATAACTAATATCTTCCCATCCTGTCCAAATGGAAGGGAGGAAGATGAGCCCAGAGACACTGAGAAGTATCTAGTAATGTTGGGAGATTTTGCCTGGACCTTTCATCTCCAGACACCTGATGGGGGCTGGGAAGTTGATAGACATGAGTGTCCACTGAGACAGGTCCTGCCAATCAAGTGACTGACCTGTGTAGGTCCACCCAGACATGCCATTGGGAAAGCCTCTAGTACCCAGTGACTCCTTCAGAATCACTAGCTTTCTTCTCAGTTAGGATTCCCATGGCACCCCTCTCCTAGACATCTGCTGCTCTCCTGACATTGATCCAGGCCTCCCCCTTTTCTAGATCCCTTCTCCAGAAGTCTTTGAAGATCTGATCAAGTTTTCCTTTCATACTAATGTGCTGGAGAATAACATTGGCTACTTGAGGTTCGACATGTTTGGAGACTGTGAGCTGCTCACCCAGGTCTCTGAGTTGCTGGTGGAGCACATCTGGAAGAAGATTGTGCACACAGATGCCCTGATCATCGATATGAGGTTAGTGGGATGGGACAGTGGTTCTAGGCAATGCTGCAGCACTGGCTGATGACAGCTAGAGCGACAGGCTATAGCATGGAAAAGGGGGCCTGTGACCCAGATGAGGAGCTGAGAGGGATCAGGCCACCTGCCTGCCAAGTATCTCGTCAGACAACCCAGAGGTACAGATCTTACTGGCTGGTGGGGTCCTAAACCTGGCAATGTTTTATTCTTCTTGGATGATCCCAATGTACATTTCAGGTTAAGAATTACTGCACATCTGCTGCCTGACAAAAGAAATCAAATGGTCAGAAGGAGGGAAAGACTAACAATACTGTTTCCTGGTCCCAAGCCAGCTTTCCTGTGTCAGAAGCTCCAAGGGGCAAGTATGATCTGTTTACTTGCCAAGCTGATGGTCAGCACTTCACTGTAGCTGTACCTCTCATCACACAAAATCACTCTTGTCACAAGAATCACAAAGCTAGGGTCTGAGAGACAACTTGGAAATGAACAACCACTGTTACAAAAAGAAAGTTTTGCATAACAAAATGGTTGTTGGAAGGATGTCTTCACTCAGGAACTTCCTGAAAAAGTGTGCCTCAGATGCAGTGAGTTCCCATCTCCTAGAACCATCCAGTCCTCTTGGGCAGTAGCCAGGCCTAAGCTTTCTGTGACTCCCAAGTCTATTGGCAGATAAGTCCTGAGCACTCTCCATGGACACAGGGAGGGGAAGCCTACTCTCTTCCAGTGGGCATCCTGCCCCTTCTCCCCTGCTACCAGAGTCAGGAATACCTAGAATAGCTGCAGCTATAAGGCTCTTGGATATCACTTGGTGGCAGGGAGAGAGATCATTTCCTGTCGCTCAGGAAATTTGTACATGCTCAGAACCCAAGGATGGGGTCTCTTGTGTTTCTCTGATCACGTTATTGCTCAATCGTCTTAACTAACATCTGAGCCATCCTCAGGCTAAGTTCTTTTTCTCATTAAATGTGCTATTCACATTTTTAAAAGGGAAGGCTCCAGCCACCTACAGATATACTTGGCTCAAAGACTCTCTTGGTGGGAGCTGGGAGGTCCATTCAGATGTTAGAGTCATGGGTCTTGAACCTTGGACATCAGCTAGGAGATGCTCTTTAACACAGCATCAATCCCAAGGGGCCACAAAAGTTTGCATAGCTGGCAAAGTCCAAATGGCACAGGCTTCCTTTCTCCCAGTGCAGTCCCAACCCTGAGTACACTGCCACACCAAGTGCCATATTGAGACACTTGGGCTGAGACACCTGGTGGACTTTGTAAAAGCGTCAGAGAATGTGAATGGGGAAGATGGTGCTGCCTACAATGTGTTCCACTCATAGGCAGCATGGGTGCAAGGAAGGGGTTCACAGTTCCTGAGGGAAATGCATCAAGTTCCTAATTGTAGGACTCATCAGTCTTTTAAGGAATTACCGTGTGACTAGAGTCCAGTATTTTCCAAAAGTATTTGACAACAACAGACTGAACTCTGGGAAACCCTCTGGGCCATGTAACCTGTTGAAGAGACACTAGATGGAGGTTGTCTGAAATTCGAAACCTTCATGGGGCAAAGGTGCATGTCCTCAGAGGAATCAAGCACCTAGCCATGAGCTCAGTCCTCCTATGGACTGTTTCCATCTCCCCTCAGGTTCAACATTGGTGGCCCCACCTCCTCCATCTCTGCCCTGTGCTCCTACTTTTTTGATGATGGCCCTCCCATTCTGCTAGACAAGATCTACAGCCGGCCCAATGACTCTGTCAGTGAACTCTGGACTCACACTCAGCTGGCTGGTATGTAAACATGCTTTCTCCTTTCTGTTCTTATTGTAGAAGCTTCTGGAATATCAAGGAAAGACAGCTTGAGATTAGGTAAAAGTAACAGTAATATAACATAATTAAGCCCCTTTCCTGGACCATAAACTCAGTGCTGAGACCTTCAACCTTTAAAAACACACTTTCTAAAGGAGAAAAATGGATGTCAACTGAGTTGTCTGCGGTCACTCAGCTAATAAGTGCAAGGGCAAGATGCTAATGTTACTTTGCCTAATACCAACATGGCACCCACTCTCAGTAGTATAGCTAGCATCCCACAGGACAAAGGAGACCTGGGATTCTCCTATCTCTCCTCACAAGCCCGGTAGATGTTTCAAGGGCTTTCTTTGCTTGATTTTTCAGTAATAGCTCCTCATATTTGCCTAAGAAAGTTCCAGTTGCTAACAGTTCTTCATTTACCTGCCTCAGACCAAGAGAAGTGTCTGGAGAAGCAGAGGCAGCCCCTGAGCTTTATAGATCTCTGACTCAAAGCCCTTTTCCTGGTTTATGGCCACTCTCCCTCTGCTCAGCATACAGAACCAAGGACGTTGTCCTCCAATCCACAAGATGGCGATGGAGAGACCAGTGTGTGCCTATGAACAGAGTCCTGACTTGGTTGATTTCTACATTTCCTTATTATACAAGCATTTTTGCCATTATAGCTTCCAAGACAAACACCCAATAACATTGCAAAATGTGAAATAATGATGTTCAAAGCCAGATGAATTCTAAAGCTCAACAGACAGGAATTGATAATAGACTCCAGTTTGCAGATCCAAGATCTGGAACTTTGAGATCTAATATGGGAGTGACTAGCTACCTATGGCCACTACGCCCTTGAAATGTGGCTGGCACTTATCGAGATATGCTATAAGTGTAAAGTATCTTCCAGATTAAAAAGACCTACTATGGAAATAAAGAAAAGATAAGGGGGAGAAAGAGAAGGAGAGAGGAAAATAGGAGAAGGGAAGAAAGGGAGAGAGGGTAGGGGAAAAGAGAGGGAAGAACCTCAATACTTTCATTTGATTACATTTGAAATTAACCTGATGTTGATATTTTGGTTTAGACAAAGCATCAGTAAAATTAATTTCATGTTTTCTCTCATACTTACATAATGGAGCTACTAAGAAAGTGACACCAATAGCTATTAGCACTATCACAAATGAGGCTCTTCTCAGGCCCAAAGTGAAAAGGGATCAAGGACAGATTCAGAGTTTTCATTCAGAAAGAAGCAGCACACTGGGCCCTCTGGACAGTCAAGAGTCACATGGAGAGGACTTGGGCATTTAAATGGCTGTCCTCATCTTACAGAGAGGCCAGTGGCCTGCATGTGGATACAAGCAAGCAGAGTAAACTCCAGACTTTTCCACCTCAGAGTAGACAGTGTAGAAGGTGGGCACCCAGGGGCACTAACTTGACCCCATGCTGAAAGGCCTCTGTCCTTCAGGTGAACGCTATGGCTCCAAGAAGAGCGTGATCATTTTGACCAGTGGCGTGACAGCGGGTGCTGCGGAGGAGTTCACCTACATCATGAAGAGGCTGGGCCGGGCTCTGGTTATTGGCGAGGTGACCAGTGGAGGCTGCCAGCCACCACAGACCTACCATGTGGATGACACCCACCTCTATATCACTATCCCCACAGCCCGATCTCTGGGTGCCACATATGGCAGCTCATGGGAAGGGGTTGGTGTGACACCCCATGTGGCTGTTCCTGCAGAAGTGGCTCTTGCCAGGGCCAAGGAGATGCTTCAGCAGTCCCTGAGAGGGGGAGGCTGAGGGGCATCAGAAGGGCCTCTGTGGGTGAGAGGATCTTTTTGCCACCAAGGGATTCCTGCACGGGGTCTTACCTGAAGCCCTGAGCATCACAGAGGCCCACTGAGCTCTGGCCAGGCTTAGTGTTGAAACACCCTTGGGGCCTATCCACTCTACACAGACCTTCTCTACCTAACTTCCAGAAGAGGGGAGCTGGGTCCTCTCAGAGACCACCCCCATAGTAGTTATTCTGGAGAGGTAAAGTACTCCACCCGTGCTTCCTGGCCATCAACCCTAAATCCTCACGCTGTCATCAAAAGCAGCTCACCAGCAGAATGAAGTGGGCCACAGATGGAAGCCACACATGCCACACATGCTACATTTTCTGGTAGCCGCATTTTTAAAAAGCTAAAGATGCAGGTTATTCTTAGAAGAAAATATCATTTAGTTAAAAAGGCATTTAATGGATAAGTCAACTGTAAAGTCAAAATATCAAAAGACAAGCCAGCATAAGTTACAGACCATCTCTGTAATGAATTTAATCCACTATATCCATCATAGAATCATTTCACCTCGTAATTCTCAATGATGATAGAGGGCATGCTTTTGTATAGTCTTTAAAACATAGTGTGTAGCTTGAGTATACTGAACCTCTGTCCATTTCCAGTGCTCAGTGCTCACTCACAGCGTGTGGCTTCTGAGGCCAGGAGCCCTTCCTTGTATATTCTGTCCCTGGAGAGTATCTGTCACATCTTTCCCCATCAAGCTTGGTCACCAACCCTTATCCTACTCTGTCACATAGTGTGTCTGGTGTATAGTGATCACACATGGAAGTCAAGATTATAGGAAGACGTCTACATTGTTTTCCATGTGCACTCCACAGACACTTTACCTGAGAGAGGGGGCCCTGGAAGCCCAGTTGATGTTGGCTGATGCCCTGGAATTCGTAGACCTGCCTCACAGGTGTGATCAGGGACTCAAAGGTGGGAACTCTTAAGGCCCACCCACAGTCCTGGTGGAAGTTCTGCTAGGAATGGGAGGAAATCCCCAGCTCTCAGCAGGGTTCTGGGGGCTCAGGGCCAGCACAGAGTGAGGGTCGTGTACATATGTTGTCTGGCCTTTGTACCTGGAGAGATCAAGCTGCGGCTGCCCAGAATCTGCTAGATCAGCAGAATTTCACAAAGACTTCTCTCAGGCATTGCCACAGCCCTTGCTTCCCTACCCTGTGCCACAGATCCCAGAGAGCTATGGAGCTTAAGCAAACCATTGAGCACCCATCAGCACTCCAGCTTGTCCACAGGACAACTTTGCACTAATCTGCCTAAACTCTACCCAGCCTAGAGCAAGATGTCACCACAGTGTTTGTTCTGCAACATTCAATTAAGATTAAGTCTGGTCAGTGGATTTTAGTAGTAACCTGCAGAACCTTTGTCAAACTAGTCCAGGCAAACAAGGACTGCTCTCCAGTGCTTGAATTCTTTCTAGGACTCCTCCTTCCCTCACTCTCTTCTTCCCCTCCCCCTTCTCTCATCTCATCTAAATTTTAAGTGATAGAACTTGGGGTGATGTTTTTACCTTTCTTTGTAATACTTTGCTCTGTTTTTAGTTCCTCACAAGGAACACATTTCCCATGTTTTCTAATGTAGTAGTCAGTATTCCAAACTATAAAATAAATGGTGAAATTGGGCCTGTAGTCATAGCATTGCTGGTTGTATTATGCTCTTTTCTTCTCATCAAGAGGCTTCCTTGGTTTTCAGTGTCAACATTTGTGGATACTAGATTGGGTTTAAGGCCTGGTGCCAGGGGCTGTGGGGACAGCAGATGGCAGAGGTCCTGTGGATCATCCAAAGGGGTGGTGTTCTCTCTTCAGGCTTTATACCACACGGATGGCCATCACTATCTTTCCCATGGGAGGCCACTGAGATGCAGGATGCCCAGCAACCTGAGGTCACACAGCCAGCTTGTTTTCCTTTAGGCACCAGTTTGCACACCTGCACTCATTCCCATCAGCATCTCCTGCAGGTAGTCCATCAGGTGGCTACAACCTAGGTTCCAGAGTTGGCCCTCTCAGATGGGAAGACCAGCCCAGTCACCTCCTGGACATATGAGTCTAGACAATGTGCTTCATGTGCTGGACTTCAGTTTCCTTATCTGTTCAATGGGAGAGGTAATATTACATTTGAGGCTGTGAAAATTGCAGTTAATCCAAAACCCAGAGAATATTAGCTGTCATCACTTCCCCACTCCAAAGCTGGATATCCCAAAATCCTAGCTCTCTGGCAGGGTGTGGGCATGTCACATGGTTCTGCTTTGTTTGGTCAGAGGCACCTGGGTAAGGAGTTTAATCTGGAGCAGGTGGTCAGGGAATCCTGGCAGAGTCCCTTGGCAGATGAGGTAGCTCATTTTCTCTACCCACTATTCATCTCCCTATACCCTCTACTGCTTTCCCAAGACAGTTCAGCACAGGCTTCTTCCAGAAACCCCTTCTCTTTCCATCAACCAAAAACTATTTTCTTCCAAATATTAACACAAGTCTAAAGTTGTTGTTTATGGGGGTGGTGGGTCCTGAACCCACATCTGTCTGGCCAAAGATCCTATTGTTATAACAATATCTTTTAAAAAATATTGTTATTTATTTATTTGCAAGGAGAGAGAGGGAGAAACAGAAAGAGAGAGACAGAGAGAGCGAGATACAGAGAGAAAGAGAGAGAGACAGAGAATAAATGGGTGCAGAAGGGCCTCTTGCCACTGCAAATGAACTCCAGATGCATGGGCCAATTTGTGCATCTTGCTTTATGTGCGTACCGGGGAACTGAACCCATTCTGTCAGGCTTTTCAAGCAAGCACTTAAACTACTGAGCCATCTCTCTAGTTCAAATCCTAGTATTTCTATCACATGGGGAATAGGAAGAGCCTCTGGGCCTGGCCTGGGAAGGGGGATTGAAAAAGAAAGGCTAAAGTGCTCGGGATAACAATGAAAAGATCAGCCTTCTTGCATGCAGGACTTCTCATGTGGCCTGCTTGGAGACAAGAGTAGAGAAGTAAAGGAACACAACCCCTCCCCCTCCCTGCTGCTGGTGGACCCTGCTGACCAACAGCTGTCTAGCTTCCTCTCTTCACACAACTTCTAGGTCCCCAAAATGCTATTTCCCTATCTGGGCTTATTACCACCAAACTCCCACCCTGCCTAATCCCAGGCAACTCATATCCTCACTATCTTGCACTCAGCTACTCCCTATTTGGATACAACACTCTCTCCCCTAGGCACCTCACTCTCTGGCTATAGCCAGTGGAAGATGATTTAATATCTAATATTGCCTTGCTCTGGGCTCAGCACACCATATCCTCCCTTTTCTTGGGGGGTCCCAACTTGGTACCTAAACACCCATTATGGCCCCTTGTCCCATCTCTGGGCTGTGAGAGCTGGTCTTCACTGGCAGATCTTGCTCTGTGATGACACTCCTCCTGTAAACCTGGTGGAGAGGTCAACCAGCACAGAGCAGGGATGGCTGGGGTTCACCTAGGAGTCCAGATTAGCCCTATTGTGTATGACCAGTGGATTATAAGGGAGTCAAAACTGAGTCAAGGGCAAGACAGGCCTAGGGGCTTCTGTTACACTCTATCAAAGCCCAGGCCACACTCTAGACAGCTGTGATAGTTTAAATGTTTGTCCCCAAGTAGACTAAGGAGTTTTATTGAAACCTGTAATTGGGATTTCCAGCTGCCTGACTGGAAGGTGTGTCACTGGGGGCAGATCCTGCAGTCCAACCCAAAGGTGTGTTTGGGGGCGATCTGATTTCCTGCCTAAAAGTATGCAGAGAGGTCTGAGCTCTGCTGAGGTCCTTGCCCTTTGTGTTTGCTTATTTCTGAATTTGCCTTGGATCCCAGTTCCAGATAAGGGTTCCTTGCCACTAAACGGTGGTGATTTTTCCACTCTCTGCTTGGATCTTTCACCATTATGGAACTTCCCCTGGATCTGTAAGCTTCAAATAAATATCTTCCTTCCATAAACTGTGCATCCCAGCATCATGAGCTGACTACAACAATAACCCAAACCACAGGAATTTAGTTAAAGAAAAGAATAGGGGTCCTCTCCTCATACCTTTTGTCCCTCCCTGGGAAAGATCCTGAGGATGCAAGGCCAGCCATGGTGCAAGTGGTAGAGGCAGGTAGGGGCTCCTGAGGAAGTCCTAGGGACTGTAAAGAAGAGCAGGGATAGGAGTTGGCAGTGTTCACCCTGGTGCTGGATACATAAGGCCAGGATGGACAGGGTGGGACAGGGACCCGAGCCACAGTGTTGTTGATCGGTGCATGTATCTGCCTGGGAGGAAAAGGTGACCTTGACCTTCAAAATCCTGCTGAAGATGTGGCCTATTAGGAGAGGAGAGATCAGGGACCACAGTCCCATCCAGAAGAATATAAAAGGGGGCAGATGAGGACCACTGCCGAACGTCTATCTTCAGGCTAGGCCAAACAAAGTACCGGAGGGAAGGTCCACTCACCCTCCTATTTCTGTGTCCTTTCGTCTGCCCATCCACAGCCCAGCTCACAGTGGGTGGCCACTTGTATGTCAGCAAGGGCCCTGGCCACACACATTGTCAGAATGCAATGGAAGGAGGCCAGGCACCCTGAATCCCACTCGTGGGCCAGAAAAATCTTCTTCCAAGTCCCTAGGATAGATAGCAGAGTGTCTGTCTTACTGACTCCTATGGGCTTTACGTGTAGAGTGGCTGGTGCTAAAAATAGCCTCCTAATCCAAGCAACTTAGAATAGGAAGGGGATCAGATTCAAGAGGCTCTGCCAGCAGTCTCAAGGAAACACAAGACAGGGGAAGAAGGGATGCTAGACTTCAAGCCCCTCTTTTTTCCCCTCCCCACTTTCAAACTGGTTTATAAAAAAAATTTGTCTATTGTAGAATGACATGTTTTGTAAACAAAAAGTTTATTCTGTACAATTCATATCTCATGGAAAATATTTAGACCTACCACATGACTTGTAAAGAAATCAAAATTTCACAAGTGATGGGAAGGTGTGAAACCTCTCAGAAGAGAAGTGGCTGGTAGAGGAAGTCTGCTGCCTCCAGGGGTGCCATCCCTTCCTGAGGGAATGAAGCTAGGCTGAGAGATGCCTTCCAGTGTTCACAGTGTTAGGAAGCATGAGTGGGGTTAGAAGGCTCAGTTCCTGGCTTATTCAGCAGCTGATCTGGAAGCTTATCACAGAAGACATTAGCTGATGGCTCCTGTTTCTCCCCACTGACATGCTTCAGTAAGTCCATGCCATGGAGACCATCCATCAGTGTTTAAAAAAAGTTCTAGTCAATGAGACAGGGGAGACTGGCTTCTAAAAAAGTTACCTTATTCATAAGAAAATGGAGGGTTCTTTGTGCCATGCCTATCTGTTTCATTCGTTTGAATACAGTTTGATGAAGATGTGACTCTCAGAACTAAAATAACTATCTTGAGGTCATATGGGAAAGGACTATGCAGACGTTGAGCTAGAACCCAGTGTCATTGAATATGCCCCTCAGCACTGGAAACAACCTACTTTCCAACTCCATTTTCTGTGAAAACAAACAAACAAACAAAAACAAACAAATAAACCAACTCCTCTCTTAAAAAAAATAAAAGCAGTTAAGTCAGTTCACAACTACTTTAACACCAAGTCTTGATTCTCTGTCTCCCTTTAGCCTGCATGCAGCCTGGCTCTAACAAGACCCACCACTGCTGCTGCCACCACCACACCAGGCCCAGGCAGCTTCATCAACATTTGTTAATTAAATCAAGTCTCTTTTTCGTTTTTGAAGGTGATTAGAAATTCTTTTTCTAATTTATTGTTAATAATTAGAAATTCCTTATGAACAAGTCTTGTGTTGCTACCCCCATTCCCCTCCTCCCTGACCCCAACCTGTTGAGGGCCCTCCTCAGTGGGATTTCTGGAATGGTCCATGGGATGAATTGTACAAGCAGTAGCCAGGTTTGTTGTTGTTGAGGGGGCAGTGTGGATATTCTCCCCCACCGTTCATTGCTCTTAAAATCTTTCTGCCCCCTCTTCTGCAAACTTCCCTGAGTCATGGTGGGTGAGTTTTAAGTCTGCTTTACTGTTGAGCTCTTAAGAGTCTGGGTTTCTGCTTTGGACTATTATGGGTTTCCTCCATGTCTGTATCCATTACCCTTTCATAGGTTAGTTATCTGATTTGCTGTGGAGGAAGCTCTCTTGCTCATGTCACCACTTCCTCAAAGGTTTCATTTGGGCCCTAGATGATGAATTAGGGGTAGTTCATCTCCTGCTTGGGTGTCAGCCATCATCTCAGGTTCTGTTGGTGGAATTGGGTTGTCCACAGTTCTTGCTGCCTTCTGAAAAATACAAACATATTCTCCAACAGCGAGATCAGTGTTCGGTTAAATGAAACAAACACTGTTAATTTAGTGAGATTCTAATAGGCGTAGCCCATTGTAGGCCCATGGTTAATGGGGGCTTCTCTTTGGAGTCCAGGTTCTTGGTCTCCATAAGAATTTGCCTTGGGGAACCAACAAAGGAGCACTTGTGTAATGGAGGAGCCTGGGCCTGGGGGAGACAATCAACAGCTTTCAAATTTGACCAATTTTCCACTTAGTGAGGGGGACCCCTTGTCTGGAACTAGGGATTCAGGGCGATAGGCACCGGATCCCATACTTTTGGACTCCCAAAACAAGATGCACTATGGGAGTGAGTGACAGGGAGGCTACTAAAAATAGAATCTAGGTAATCCAGTTTTGTGTATATTTGTTAATCTACACTGATCTCACTCTCCGATGGAGATTGTGTTTGTATTTTTCAGGATGCAGCGAGAGAGCTGGGGCCCATCTAACCCTACCAACTGACTGTAGGCCGATAGCTGAGATTCTGGCAAAAGAGGAGCCACCACAGTCATACCGTGGAGGATCCATATGGAACCCCACAGAGAATGTCTGGATGAACAAGGGACCCACAGCCACAGCCATTAAATCAACACAGGATAAGCCAGTGAGACAGAAACCAACGATTTTCGACACAAAGACCCCTAAGCTCACAACCTTAAAGCAGCCTTAATACTCATCCACCACGACTCAGGGAACTATGTGGAAGAGGGGGCGTAAAGATTGTAAGAGCCGTGGTGGGGGAGATTATCCAGAGGCATGGCCAGGAGAACCTGGCTGAATACTAGGCTATCCATGGTCCCCTGTCACAAGGACTGATCCAGACGACCCATGGAGGAGGTTATCCAGTGGAGGGGGTAGGGGAGGGCAGCAGGGAATTGGCGATAACAACTCATTGTTTGCCCACTAAATGTTGTAACTCATTATGGACAGTAAATTAAATTTAAAAAAATAAAAAAATAAAAAGAATTTGCCTTGGATCCCAGTTCCAGATAAGGGTCCCTTGCCACTAAGTGGATCTTTTAGCCAATCAGCAAGCCATTTAACCATCTAGTTCAAATGCCAATATGGCACAGATGAGCATTTCTTATGCCTTGCTGGTCTCTGCAATATAGCAGTGTCCTCTGTATTCTCAGGCCATTGGTCAATATTGTATATAAATGTCTCTTGCTTTCTTAGAATATTATTGGCCATTTCCCCCTGGCAGCTCATGTAGTGCCTTTTCCAGCAGTACACAGGATAACCATCTTGGAGCTGGTTTCATTTCCTGATCCAGTGGGGTCACTCTGTTGTGTGACAGTAGACTGTAGTGACTTCAGCAATATGGTATTATCTATCTGTGTCCTCTTGAAGGAAGTGGGGAGCTAGTATTCTGGAATGTAATGACATTAGCCCCACCCTCTCAATGACCAGATTTCCTCATATCATTTCCATGGGGTTAGGATTTTCATATGAATTTTTTTTCATATGAATTTCGAGGTACACAAGCATGCAGAGAGCACTTGGGCCGTCATGAGTTGAAGTGGCTTCTACCCAGTCAGAACAGCAGACAGAAAGGAAGATGGGTCAGGTGGGAGTCCAGCCTGCTGATACAGAGTGACTGCAATATTAAGCCACTCTAATCATCATTTCCTGAATCATCACTGGCTACAAAGCAAACTGCATTTATATCTTTTTTAAAAAATATATGTTTATTGTCCATATTGAGTTATATTATTTAATGGGCAAACAATGAGTTGTTATCCCCAATTCCCCAATGCCCTCCTCCCCATCCCCAATCAGCTGGATATCCTCCTCTGTGGGTCATCTGGGTCAGTACTTGTGGAAGGGGACCATGGATAGCCTAGTTCTCAGCCTGGTTCTCCTGACCCAAGTGTGTTGTTACTGAGGGGTGCCATGCCTCTGGATAGTCTCCCCCACCACGGCTCTCACAATCTTTCCACCCCCTCTTCCGCTCAGTTCCCTGAGTCGTGGTGGGTGAGTATTAAGGCTGCTTTAATGTTGTGAGTTTAGGGGACTTTGTGTTGAAAATTGTTGGTTTCTGTCACCCTGGCTTATCCTGTGTTGATTGAATGGCTGTGGCTGTGGGTCCCTTTTTCATCCCCTCATTCTCTGCGGGGCTCCATATTGATCCTCCATGGTAGGACTGTGGTGGCTCATCTCTTGCGAGAATCTCAGCTATCGTCCTACAGTCAGTTGGTAGGGTTAGATGGGCCACAAGTCTCTCGTTGCATCCTGAAAAATACAAACACAATCTCCATCGGAGAATGAGATCAGTATAGGTTAACAAATATACACAATTCTGGATTACTGAGATTCTATTTTTAGTAGCCTCTCCGTCAATCAGTCCCATAGTGCATCTTTTCTTGGGAGCCCAAGAGTATGGGATCCGGTGGATATCGTACTGATTCCCAGTTCCAGTCACGGGCTTCCCCTCACTAAGTGGAATATTTGGCCAAATTTAAAAGCTGTTGATTGTCTCCCCCAGGCCCAGGCTCCTCCATTGCACTAGTGCTCCTTTCTTGGTTTGCTGTTCTCTCCCAGTAGGAGGTATGGTCAGCCTACTCATGGCCGCAGTCTGTGTTTCATGCCAGTGGTCTCTGTTTACTCCAGTGTCATTGATCAGCTTCCCCTGGCAGCTTGTGCAGTGCCTTCCAGCACTGCACTAACTACCATCTGGGGGCTGGATACCATTCCGGACCTTGAAGGGTCTCTCAATGCTGATCGATAGCATTCTGTGGTTTCTTCAGCAACAGGGTTTTGCCTCAGGCCTGGGGAGGTCATTCAAGAGCTTGACAGAATTCTGTCTTGTTTTTGGAACCTCATGGGTCACTTTGGTCAACTCAGTGAGGGAAGGAACTGGTGGCTGGGAGCAGGGGATGTCAGACTGATCAATTATTCACAGGCTTAGACTCCATCTTGAAAGTTGATTTTTTTCTCCCTAGCTGATTGCACTCCCTAGTTCCAGGAACCAAGAAGGCTGCCCAGGGCCCATGTGGGAGACCCAAGACCCATCAGTATGATAAGAAAGCCTAGCATGGAATGAGTCATATGTATCATAACTACCAGAGCTCAGGTAACATTACAGAGAAAGTGGCAGATTACACATGAATGCTCCTCTTAGAGCTAGCCTGAGAACCTCCTCCAGGGAAATAGAAGTAGACACTGAGGAGACTCAAACTCATCAAAGGAAAAAATTAGAGGCTGCTGAGAGCTCCACATCAAAGGAGACTTATCATGCCCCCCCCCCCCGCCCATGGCTCAGAGAACATGGCAGATGAGGAAGTGACAGGGTGGGAAGGTATATTCTCAGGTATTGTCTCCCCCCATCACACCACCACACACACAGGGACTAACTGGTGCACTCATGACCCACAGTGAACACTAATAACCCCACTGAGGAGGCCCTCAGTTGAATGAGGACAGAAGAGAATGTAAGAGTATAACCCAATGGAAATATGTTCATACAGTAACATTCTCAAATTTTTAAAGTTGATTTTTCAACAAAATTAAATCCATCTTAACAAGTAGAACTGGAACACCATCCTATTATCTTTCTTTATGAATTCATTTTCTCAAAATGCCCATCCTGCTTGTGAATAGAACAGCTAGCTACCATTAGTAATAATTCCATTTGAGGTCATTCTATTGTGTTCAATGCAAACTATGGCCTGGCCTAGCTTCTTTGTAGGGTAATGTGGGGACAGGGGTGACTTCAGGGCCAAAACATCTCAGGAGTAGAATCTAACCCCTTACCCCTCAATGAGCACATCAGCTTCAAGTATAGACACTGTGCGAAAGTGAGGGGTGGGCTAGAAATCTAAAGTCCTTCCAATTCTAAGTGTCTAATACATCTTGTGATAGGACACTTTCCCCTTCCCAAAAGATTTTATAGAAATTATGGAACAATCCACTGTAGCAGAGAAGGAGAGCTGTTTATATTGTTTGACAGATATCATCTACTCCCTAAATTAGATTCAAGATTTGGCAGGAGCAAAGCCAAACTGACATTTCATTCATTTATTCACATACATCCATTCCCTTTTGCAACAAATTTCTACTGAGTGCCTACTGTATGGCCACATTGTTCTAGACAATAAGGAATACAGCAGTAAGCAAAACAGCAAAATCTTCTTTCTAGTGATAAGATAAAATGGTATGCTTAGTATTCAAATGGTAAAACATGCTTAACAAAGGGTAATTGTATGGTGTGCACAAGTGACAAGGTTAAGTTGAAATCAGGGAGTCCAGGCCAGCCTCTAAGTTCCAATTTTTGAGTCAGCAAGGATGCTCCATGACCACATAGCTGAGCAGATATATGGCAGGCTGGAAAGGACATTAACTCATAGCCGGAAGTCCAGGGTTTTGATCTTCCACCAGCATGGCAGAGTAGTGGTCTTGGGAAAGCTGTGAATTATTTTAAGCTTATAAAAACAGTAAGAGTATATAGTTCCTGAGGTTCAGCCAGGATAAGCAATGCATGTTCTATTTTTCTCCTCACATATAATTCACAATGAGAAGACCCATAAAACAAGTAGGTTGAATTACTGCTCCCCACTACATTATCATAGCTTCATCCAGGCCAGTGTGCACTTTCCTATTAGGTCACTTTGGGCCTGGACAAATGGTTTGCATTGTCCCAGGTTGGGGAACTTCGACTTGTGACCCAGGGAGAGGTTGGAGATGCACTTGGGCTAATTGGTGCCCTGGAAATAGTTGGCTCTGGGTGACCTATTGACGCAGTAGAAAAAGAGCAGGAACTTGAATAAACCATAACCTGGGCCATGTCCAGCCAAATCAAGGTCATCCTTCACCTTGTTGAGGACCTGTGGCTGAGAAACATATGCTTGTGATTGTCTGGCCCTGAGATTTCATAAATAACAAAGCAAGCTAGTGCAATAAGTGACAATAAACCTTGTGTGCTTAGCTCATGTTCTGCCAGGTAACAAACTGGCTACTTTTCACACACCTTCCAGTGCCTCTTATAACATGCCTAAGATATAAGTGTTATCACTCCATTTTCAAGATGAGAAAATTGGGGTTCAACAGGTTACAGGAACATTTCCAAGGTCATGGCTCATAGGTGAGCCAGATTGAATGCATGCTTGTCCACTAGCAAAGCCACTGGTGCTGTGTCACAAATCTGCTTCCATTCAGAGCACTGGGCATATAAGCCAGGAGCAGCCCTGTTCCCTGGGCTGTGGGTCTCACACTTCACAAGGGCTGGGCTGTGTCCTGGATTATAACTGAGCTTTTCTTCTATGGGAAGAACAGGAACAGCTCTGAAGCCAACTATCGCAGGCAGCCTGCATCTTCACTGCACGTCAGGAACCGCCGCTGCCTCACCACTGAATGCTGGTTGCTGTGCCCAGCTGTTTGCTCATCAGCCACCTACTAACTGTGAGAAGTCATGTGCCTTGAAAGATGGTGGTGCTCCTGGAAATATTCATGGCAAATGGGGCAGGTTAGGTCCTCTTCTCTGCGTTTCTTAGAATGTGGGTCAGGGCCTATGTTCTCCCTTTTATGGTGGGACCTCATGTGGAATACCAGGTCAGCCGTCAGGCGAAAGGCCAGGCTGCACTTGGCACACCAGTTCTGGGTGGACAAGCCCAGAGAAGAGAGTGTTGGTGGCGAGAGGGCTGGAGAGGCTGTAGTGGAGAGTGCTGAGGGGATGGGTACCTGGGTGAGCTCCAGCCACGGTCTGGGGGCTCCCTGGAAAGTGCTGCAAAGAAAAATGTTCTGTGACAGCATGTGCAAGTTCCAGAAATCACTCACAAGCTTGGCAGTTGATAGTTGAGCCCAACATGGGAAGTCTATAGTGTTGAATCCTGAGAGCTCACCTGAGCCATCTGCCCCGCCCTTGGCAGGGAGCATGGGGAAGCACCCAGGCTGCTCTGCTGGGCGCTTGGCAGGCTTGCTGAAAGCACTTCTCTGCTCACCTTGTGTTGTACCAGGCCACACTGTGCCACCAGCTGGGGCTCTGAGGACATCTAGGGTTCGCTCCTGGGAGCCAAGCTGGTCTAAGGGAGCCTGCTGGAACTTGGGCTCCCTCTCCTGGCCCCAGCTGTCCCCTAGCCTTTCTTGGAGATGTGCCAGCTCTGTGAAGCTCTGCCTCTGTTCTGTGCAAGCATTGCAGGCCAATGGCTTGTGCAGTGCTGTTGACAAGGCTCTTTCCACATGGGCCATATCGCTGTGCCCCCAGCCTGCAGCAGCCTCAAAGCCCAGATGGGTTCTTTTCTCAACCAGCACCAGCTGGAGGCTCTCGCTTTGCTCAGGTTCACTGAGCCTCGGTTTGTTTTTCTTCAAAAGGCTCACAAAAGCCCTCTTCCCCTCAGGGCCTGGTGGGCTGAGCAAAGAGGATGCTCTGGTAGCCATGCATCTTCAGGGCTTTGGAGGTCTACCCCTGACTCTAGGAGGAGCCATGAAATTGGAGAGCTTTCAGTGGTGACTGGGCTGGTACTCTTGCCCACTGGGCTCTGCAGAGAAAGGGAGCAATGGTGAGCTCACAATGCAGGCTGACATCAGATAAGCCCCTGACTTCCAGACCTCCTCTGTGAAGTAGCGCCCTTTGAGAGAGAGGGAGGAAAAACTCAGATGGTTTGGACCTCTGAAGCAGCTGAGGGAATTGGGGACAGAGCCCAGAAACAGCACAGAAGAAGATGCCATGCCCTTTGCAGAGAAAGGCAGACTGAGGAAATGGCAGCCACTTTGATCAGCCAGGCTTATCCCATGCTTTTTTCTTCTTTATGAACTCGAGCCTTTGCTCACTTAGTCATGAACAGGTGCTCAGCAAGCCTTTGCTGAGTGGATAACTGGCCTCCTTCTGATTTATCTGCATCATTCTTATATCTAGTAAGAACTCTCTGCACCTTCCTATACTCGAAAGCCGTCCCTGTGTCCTCACCCCCAGCTCCACCTGCTCTGACTAAGATCATGCCTGATCAGTCTTGTTCCTTCTTTCTTAGCCAAGCTCTCAGGACTATTGAGAGATTCCCTGTGTTCTTTCAATCTTTTACACATACAAGGACAGCTGCATCCCTCCTGGGACTTTCAAACTGCAGCTTATTGCTTGACCTCCTTCTTGAGCCGTGTCTAGTCCTTCCTAGCTATTCAGCACTGTTCCTCCACCCCACTGTCCTGGCATCTGCACCTTGAAACTACCACATGCATCATGGCACATACTATCTGCAGCTTTCTAGAAAGTGGACAACCGTGGTGATTTGAATTAGGGGTCCTCCATAAACTCATGTGTTTATTTATGCTCATGCTTGGTTCTTAGCTGATAGAAATTTAGGAGGTGCAGCCTTGTTGGAGAAGGTGTGTTGCTGGAGGCAGGTTTATGAGTGTTATATTCAGCTCCCCCTTGCCAGAGCTGGACTCACTCTCCTGCTGCTATTTCCACCTGCTGTAGCAAGGGGGTGATATTCAGCCTCTGCTCATCCTAAGCTTTCCCCTGCCATCATGGAGCTTCCTCTCAAGACTGAAAGCTAAAATAAAAACATTCTTCCCATTAGCTGCTTATGGTCAGGTGCTTTGTCCCAGCAATGAGAAAGTACTACTACACCTTATGAACTTAAAAATCTACTTTCTATTTACCTACTTCCTGACTCTGGTTGCAGTGTACCTAGCTGGCTTGCCTTGCCTTTCCTACCCTGATGGAAAGTGTTCTTTTGGAACTATAAATCAAAATATACCCTTTTCTTCCATAAGTTGCTTCTGGTCAGGTGTTTGATCCCAGCACAAAGGAAGTGGCTAAAAAAGAGAGGACAGGATGCAAGTGAGGCGGTTTGCACCTCTTAGGAACACTGATTGTTCTTAGGGTTAATAATGCAGGGCTGAGGATATAGCTCAGTGATAGGTTGCTTTGCTTAGCACATGCTAGGGTTCAAGTTCAATTTCTAGTGCACTCACAAAAAAATTAAGTATTCATTTTTAAAGTACCAAACTAGACATTAACATGAAAGAGTTTGCAATGTAATATTAAGTAGTAGATATAAAACAGACTGTGCCACATAATGACATTCCTCTCAAAAGACCCAAGATGTAATGGTAGACCAGTGGTCAATCAGTGACGAGTGTTGTAAAAGCCACCTTAATTAGTACAAGTGCACTCTGTGATGTTCACACCAATAACTAAACTGCTTTACCACATTTATCTGTGCATCCTGTCATGGTACAAAGCAAAACAGAAAAACCCTATGTAACAAATAAACAAGCAGAACATATAAGAAAACATGCTCAAACACTATGTATATCTATGAATATGCATATATAATATACACTATTATATATTAGGTAAGACATGCTATAGTATATAATAGTACATATACATATATATATGTATATGTATATCTATCTATATCTATATCTAATCCATCTATCTATCTATACTATATATCTTATGCTATACTCTCTCCATATATATAAAATATATCCTATGGTGGTATTAGTTTGATGAAGTTTATTTCTATTTTCTAATAATTCCAGACTATGTTTCTTTTATTATAACCTTCTGTTTAAATGTCATCAACCACTCTAAGGATGGCTGGACTCTTTCTTGGGCTGGGTCAAAGCTCTGAAACATGGGGTATTTTTTGCCACCCAGGGAAGTGGTTGTGACTTCATAGACACTGTTGGGCACTGCCTGTTAGCGCTGCTACTGAGGGCACAGAGAACAAAGGGATAAGGATGTATGAGTGAGGTGAAACCCTGCTAATCTGGTAGGTGTTTCCCGGCTCCATCTACCCTGACTCCCAACCCCCATGGGCTAGCCACAGAAACCAGCATGACTGGCATTGGGTATCAGAAAAACTTCCTTGTCCACTGACCATGGTTAGCATCACGTATTTCCCGCCACTCAGGCCCCCAAATGAGGTATTCTCAGGTTGTCCATACCCACCTATCCCAGTGCAGGCCGCCAACTCACCACCCCCATCAACCAATCTCCTTTTCTCTTCCCTATCCCCCATCCCCCTGACCCTTTTCCTATAAATGTAAATTCCCCCAATTGAATAAAGAACCACGTGGATATACTATACACATCTGCTCGCCTCTGTGCCTCACTGGACCCCCCTACGCCATCCCCCCAGCTCTGTGGACCCCAGCCCTGAGACAGTGGACAGAGGATAGCTCGCTCAGCTCCCACCGCTTCTCTGTTTTCCCTCTGCGGTGGCCAATGGCGCCCCGGAGGAGAAAACAACATCTTGGCACCCTAAACATGGGGCTCCCACAGACTGAATGAACAGCGTTCACCTCTGCAGGACACGTAAGTTCCCCCTCGTAAGGGAAAATCGGGGATTGCGGCACCAAACTCTCATTTCCTACTTTGTTTTTGGTCCACACCATCGTGAGGGACTTTTTGGAGGCGAAAAAGCAACTGAATTCTCTCGGCTGGGGCTACTCTCCAGCAGAGAAGGAAGGCTTTTAGCTGGAAGGATTGACCCTGACAGCCCCTGGGTGTTGGCAAAGTGACCATTCTATCATAGTCTCTATCTGGAATCAAATCGGTAATGCAATGACCCAATAAAAGCCTTTACTGGCACTTGAACTGCTGGGGAATCCCCCTTACAACCAGTCAGTGAGGGAATGTTGCCTAACAGTCTCGGCGCTTCTACAACTTTTGCTATCATGGGAAATTCCCTAGGTGTGGTATAGAGCAAGACCCTGGAAGGTGCTGGCTGGGCTAAAAGGCCTCCTTTGGCTTTCTAAACCAGCCAAAAAGAAGGAAAGAGTATTGCAAACACAATATTACAGACTCAGCTGGCTTGGTTTGGTTGTATGCTACCAGCATCTTCCTAACCAAAGCCAGTTTCCATTTGGAAACTTGCGAGCATGTTTTTGCCACTGAGGCTCTCTGGTACTGCCCAGTTCTATTTTTTTCCAGCTCAGTTCTCCTGTCATTTTTATGATCCTGGGATCAGCCTCCCTCCCCCATGACCTAATTAATTCCTTCTCTCCTGAGTTGCATCCAAAGCACAGTGATTGTGTTAGTTGTGATAGCCCCATCCAACTCCAGGGCTGGAGTGCTATGCCTCCAGGACTCTATCAGTGAGGAATGTCAACCCAACATAAATTCACATGTGCATACATGTGCATGACCGTGTACACACAAATATGTATACACAGAGAGCCACCAGAGGCTCACGACCATGCCTGAACCTGTCAACATGTGAGTAGTGCTATCACATCAGCAGAAAGCACCTGCCAGCTTGACTTGGCTGACAGTTATAACATGTTGGCACTTTGGTTGAGGACGATTTACTTTCCTTGTCAGGTGAAACACTAGTTTTAATTCTGGTCCTCATAAATGCCAGGCCATTTCAAGCACCTATGGGTAGTAGTTTCTGCTGGTACCGTGGCTGGTGGTTGAAAGCTAGAGGGACACACTACTAAGTTTGGTGTGGGCAATACCTGGCTTTAGCCCCAAACTGTGTCACATCCCCCCTCAAAGTGGCCTTGCTTATGGCTCCGGGGCTGTGCTTGGCTCTAGCCCCCTGTCTAACTGACCTTGCTCCTGGCTTTGGGTTGCATTCCCCTGATCTCCATCTGCCAGAAGCATTCACTCTTGGCTTATCCCACAAATAAATCCACTTGCCTCTCCTCTGCTCATCTGGCAAACCCTAGTCAACTGTCCCCTTATGCCAAGCTGCTGGGTATGTACAGGTGAACCGGCCTCTGGCTGTGTCCTGGAGGTGCCATCATTTGTAGGGAAGAACCTACTGTGAGAATGCTCATAGGAGGGCATGCCCTCAACCCTCTTTGGAGGCCTTCAACCCTGCCCTGCCTTCATTGGCCTGCTCCTCTGGTTCTGAAGTCTTGGAAAAAGAGCCCAGTTCATTGCCTTCAGTAGGTGGGCAGTTTTGGCAGAACCAGGCTCCAGCCACAATTCCAGAGTTTCAGTCATTGAAAAACTTTCCTGAAGCCCAGGATAAACTATAGAATGACTGAGCCCCTTACTTACTAGGACTTGACAGCTCCAGGCCTCTTCTGCCTTCTTGCTACTCCCCAATAAAGGATGCACAGAGCACACACACTCTTCCTCAGCCCCTTTCCTTCATAAGTCCCCAAGAAGATGAGAATGAGCTTTTTGTGAGGGAGTGAAAAAACAGAAGTTGTCCAAAACATAGGGAAAAGAAATCTCAACACTCTCTCTTTTGACAAACACTTTGGTATACAACTCCTGTGGATAAAAACACACCTAGGTACCCTAGGGAGCTACAGGGAGAGTCAGATGCTGGTTTGGGTCCTCTCTCCAGGGGCAAGGAGTCCAATAGGGCAGACCACTCTCAGGTGATAGAAGATCCCCAGGTCCTTTGTACTATTGCATGCTCCCAAGAGGACCTGGGTAACTCCTACAACCTTTCCAAACCTTCCCCCTTTCATGGGGCTGCCACTGGTATCTAACATCATGTTGGCCAATATTACAGAGGGGCAGAGAGAGAGAGAGAGAGCAGCATTAGGCCACAGGGTGACCCTAGACAAAGCCTCTCAGAGCCCCAGGTTCCCACCTGTAAAATGGCACTAAGATATCCTTATTGCTTATCCCTGATCTCCCAGTGTATGACTAAATGGGATGAAGCCAATTCTACCCTTTTTCAAAAGACTACTGGGCCTGTTTGAAGACCCACCACCAAGTCTCTGTGATAGTTTATATTGCCGACTTGGCAGGATCTACAATTGCCTAGGAAATGAATCTCTGATCATGTCTGTGAGAGGGTGTCTCTCACATTAGGTTAAATGAGGTGGAAGACCCACTCTAATTGTGGTTCATACCATTCCATGAGCTGGGGTCCCTGACTGGATGAAAAAGAGAAAGCAAACTGAGCACAGCATCCATCTCTGCTTCCTGACTCTGGATTGAATCTGACCAGCTGCATCACACTCCCTCTGCTATGCCTTCTCTGCCACAATGGACTATATTCACGAACTAGAAGCTGAAATAAACCCTTCAAGCCTCAAGTTGCCTCTTGTTAAGTAGTGTCACAGCAACAAAGAAAATAACTAATATAGCTTCCATTCCATCAGCTCACACAATGATACACTTGTACCCTCACATATTCAGACATATATATATGATTACATATATATGTATACATATATGCTCTCACATAAACACACTCTAAAGTGCACATGCTCACATATATAACCATATGTACATACACATACATATACTCATATACTTATACACATATGAATACATACATACCAGCACACCTATAATAACAAATATGTAAATACTAACACACATGTGCTCATACACATATATACATACAATGCACTAACACACTTCCACACAATCCCTCTGCCTATCTCCCACTCATCTCAGACACTTGTCCAGGAAATTGCTGAGATCCACACAGTGTCATTATCAAGGCTATCCAGGAACCTGTCCTGTGATCCTATATTCACACTACACCAACTACCCTATCTGCTGACATCCTAGAGAGCTGCCTTCATGTGCACAGGCAACCTCTGCCAACTAGAGACAGAGACATAGTCCCTGGCACCAGAACTGCCCAGGGCACATGAGTAGGAAATGTGACCACTCTCTTCTCGGGGATATGCTGATCAGGGATATGCTGAGATATATATATATATATGTCAGGACAGAGAGTTGGTTACCATCATGCTGTGAGACACAAAAACTGAAGTCACATATGATCAACTATGTACTAAAGGCTTGTGCATTTTATTCATCTAATTTTCACAAAAAAAACAAATTAAGGAAGCTCTGTTGCTCAATATAAGTGTATCTATAGCCAACCTGCCCCATAACATTTTGCTAAATTCAGCATGGCACCCCAGCAAGGGATCTGAACTAAGCCAGCTGTTGAGTGAGGTATCCCATTCAATCTCATACCCCACCAATGCCGTTGTCTCAATGTTAAGAAGGAAGAGGAGAAAAAAGAAACAGGGGAGATTATTATAAATAATAAGGATGAAAAGAAAGCAGGAAATAGAAAATAGTAACAATGAGGAAAAGGAGAGAAAGATATGAAATGTCTGGGGATTTTGCCTGCCTCCCAGGAGCCACTCGGCCACCTCTGACTCATCAGTCAGCATTTCTTGGGACAGATCACTCAGACAGATTCAAAGAGTATCCTATTAAACTCATTTCCAGTACCATTCAAGCTTCCATCATCTCTGAAAATTGCTGAGTGTAAGTCCTTCAATCTGGAAAATGATGATGTGCCCCCAGGGAGCCCCTGAGGTGTCTAGATGTTCTTCTCCTTGTGCATGAGCTCTCACCCTCCTCTTTAATACCAGAACCTTTCCCAAGGTCAAGCTCAGGCTTCCAACTTTCGTTCATCTCCAAGCTTCTTCTAAATCACCCTTGATAAACTTGTCATCTCTCAGATGATTACCACAGATGCAAAAACTCCAGGTCAAAAGTTCTCCAGGTTAAAAGCCTGACTGTCCACACAATGCTCAGTAGGCCCTTGTTCCTCCCTTGCTTCTGGGACCTGCCATGACCCTGTGCTCCTCCAGAATCACTCTGTCCAGCTGTTCTCTAGGCAGAATGAAACTACCCCTTCCTCTTTCTCCTCCTACCAGCTGCCTTAGGCAGTGATAGATCTATGCAGTCATTCTCCTTGCTACAAACCCAATATGAAAAGACCCTTTGTTGTCCTGCTCTGTCCTCAATAACCTCATTTCATCTTGGGCTCTCTGTCCTGATACTCTTCACTGCTCCTCATCACTCCATCATTGTGTGTGTTCCAAGAAGGGTCTCTTCTTGTCGTCCTTGGGTCTTTTCACTCTGATGTTCACAATACACCCTCCTGAATTGCATAGACATGGTTTAAAACCACTCCATGTTCTTCTATCTGAAAGAAATGTATCAAATTCCAAGACTCTCCAACCACTCCCTCCTGTCATGGGATCATGCAGTGATAATCATGGGCACTTTCTGACACTGAAGTCAAAATGGTTGGCATCTTACCATGCTTGCTTTTTCTTACCACAGGGGATACTTCTTCCTACAGCTCCCAACCCTCCTGAGCCATCCACTTGAGTGCTTCTATTGACCAACACAGAAAGTGCTGCATTCTGGGTGATGAAGCCTTGACCAGCTTATGGTCTGAAAAGCATACATTTCTTTATTGCTTGTGCTTGGGCACCAACTGCAGACTGACCATTCCAATATTTGAGAAGTTCTAGTCACATTCTTTCAAATGACTTTCCTACCTATGCCTGAGTCAAAATGTTCCAATTAACCAGCAATACATGTACAAAGAGGGCAAAGTGCTCCAGGAACAGAAGACCTGAACTCTATTCTGTTCTGTCCTTATCCATCCTGCAACCTTTATTTTCCCATCTATATAAAGAAACACCTGATTCCTACGATATTGGGTGGTTGTAAAGATTGGTTAGATTAATACATCTGAAATGCCAAGGAGTCTGGCCCAACAGATAGTATGAAAGTGAGTTACTGTCATACATAACACAAAGGGACAATGTTGCCTCATGGCCACATTTCTATTACTTGTGAGCTTTCAAGAGGTAGCACACAGCAATGCCTAATAAATGACTTAACCTTCTGGGCATTGTCTCCTTTTGGTTACATTGACAGACAGTAGAATTTTTGGTAAATCAATGGACAGCCTCATTTTCCTAAGATGCCTGAAGGTACTTTCCTCCCCACATCAGCTAACTGGTCTCCCCAGTTGATCTGAGCTACAAAAACTAGGTCTGTTTAATGACAGAGTGTACATTACTAGACATTCCTGTGTCTGGAGCTGAAACAGAAAAATTAAGTCTCAAAACTCCTCTTGTACATCCAATCCTTTGGTGTACCTAGTCTTTGGAGATACTTCCTAAACACTGGGAAGATTCCAAAGGACAATTATGCACCAACCTTTTCTGTATAGGGTTGGTGAGCTCCTGGGGTTTCCTATGGGAAATGCACATGTTTCTAGACATCCTCCTAGCTCTGTATCACGGGGAAATATTACAATATAAGAGTTTCTAGGCTTGTTTGGAGGCTGGCTTGTGGTACTGCACATCTGGAAAGAGGGGGGCTTTCTGGCCAGCCTGTACAATGTACTCCCTGTACTCAGACAAAGATAAGTATATGTTCCCAGGACACAGCCAGCCCCAGGTCACAGTGACACTAGACCCAGTGCCAACACAGCTTGGTCATGTGGATCCACATGGTTTAGATGCCACCTCCACGAGGCTGCAGAAGCAGGCCAGTGAAAACAAAGGGCATATCCTGCTCTTCCAGGTGCCTTGCTATCTGTATTCAGTGTTAACCATGGCCAAAGATGGCCAGGAACAGGGAGCAGCATTCCAACAAGCATCATCAGCTGAAAACAGGGGCTGTTATCTGGACCAATATTTTAGATATACACTGAGCTGGGCTGTAGCACCATGCACAGTCTCCTTGTGGGGCAGAATGAGCCTGAAGCACCCAGGCTCCAGAGGATACCTTGGGTTGCTAGCTCAGCCTAGCCATTTACATAATGTACATAACTGCGGAAAATCAATGTGAATGTCAGTCTCCTTATAGGTAACATTGAGATAGTGACCTTCACCTAAGGGTTCTTCTGACTAGATTAAACAGGGCTCTGTGTGAGAGCAGTACTGAGATTCCAATAAAAGGCTTGATTTTAGTAAAGAAAAGCAGATCCTTGGTCAGTGGTCACACCTTCAGGGCAGCAAGAACACGGTTTATCCATCAGATCATTCTATCAGACCCTCTTACAGACAACAGTAGCATCATCTAAAGAGAAAAGGACAAGGAAGTTCTTGCATGAAGAAAACAAAAGGTTTTAAGTATTGAGGCTGTGTGATTATCTGTTTTAAACAAAAGTGGCTACCTTCTGGATTTCTGAGAAAGAAATCTGCTATATAAAGGAGACTTCTGATTCTGAATCATTAGAAAAGGATCCCTTTCACTGCTGTCACTGGAAGTTCAAAATCATTGGAGGTCAGTGGCTGGATAGTTCAAAGGACTATTGAGCTCTCCCACACAGGACATCTCCCAGACCTTTGACGCACATGCGCATGCCCGCGTCCCTCCCACACACCCTATGAATTTTCCCAGTATGCTTTGACCAAACATTGTAAATTCTTTTTCAATGACACACTACAGCCCTTCTCCATCAGATTTAATCTCAACTCAGTTCTGTGTCACTTACAAATTTTCTTTTCTGCATCAAATTAAAATTACATAAATTGAATTACCATTAAAGAGCACAATAAACTACAAGGTCAGCTTAGATTATTTCTAAAAAGCCAAAGCTCCAAGCTTTAGATGGTAATTAACATTCTTAAAAACAAACAACTTTACACATAGTTTTTATATATTTGCTTTTTAAATACATAGCATACACATCATTACAATAAAACTATCTTACAAGTCCAAATTTCTAACAATAAACAAAAAGTTGCCTTAATGTGCATTGCTTATACTTTATTCTTAACAATCAGACTTGCTTTCCTAGATGTCATCACTTCATGAGCTGAAAGGAAATTTTTGAAGTACACGATCACATTGGTCCTCCTACCTAATGTGCATAACAAAAAATTAATCTTAACTGCCATAAATATGGTTACAAAATGTGTACTGTCTCACTGAGCAGTAATTATGTCACTTGCTATCTGAACACCTGTGGCATTGACAAAAATTTTGCTTTTTCTTTCTCACAACAAAGGTTTCAAGTGCACCACCATAGCCTCCTATTGTCTTCAAATAACCAGCTCTGATCCCCACCCCCTCTGTGCCCTGAGGCTGGCAGGCACACTTGGCTCTGTACCCTAAATGCTGCTGCAGGGATTGGCTTCCTGGTGGGATGTTTGTGTCTATTTTTTAAAAAAGTGCAAAAAATTAACGTCTCCAAAACCAGGTACTTTCTTTCTGCTCACCCTGAAAACTCAGCCATATATATAATTTGATCCTTTATGCATTTTCCTATGACACTGGACAGGTTACATGCCCAGATCTTTGGTGGTAGTTTTTGGAGAAAGAAGCTGAGGCATGGTTCTTACCCTAGCACCCAGCACAAACCCTGTTGAGAATAGGATGAGAGGAAGGATGCATGCATGGAAGAAGGGATGCCAGGACTGCAGCCTAGGAGAAAAACCAGACAGAATTGTGCGCAGAAAAGAAATGGAGGCTGAGGGAAGGAAGAGGGAGAAAGACGCAAAAGAAAAGAGAACAGGAGTGCAGGGAGAAATAACCAACAAAGATGAGATAGACAAGAAAAAAGTGAGAGAAGAGACTCAGGATGAGAGAAGAAAAGCGGCTCAGGACGAGACCATATAAAAGAATGGACAGAGACACCGGGAGCTGGTAACAGAGAAAGGACCCTGCCTCCTCTTCCCTTCCCCCAGGTATTCAGAGGCAGGACTGGAGTTCTGCCCTGGGAGAAGGCAATGGGAACAAGATGCATGTCCCTGCCGCCCTCTCCGGGTCCCGGTCGGTCGGGTAGGAACCTTGGGGCGCACCTTACCTGGGCTCTCCCGCAGCGAATAGGACGCCATGTGCGCCACCCGCCCGCCCTGGTCACGCGGATCTAAACTTGGCCTGCAAGCCCCGCCTGCCCCGCACCTCTGGTCTCTGGGGCGGGACTTCCACAGCCCTGGTGTCCAGGGGTGGGTGGAGCCTGGAGGAAGGACCCCAGGGCCTGGGCACCCGTCTGGCTGGCTGGAGCTGGCCGAGCCCCCCCCCCCCCCAGCTATTCTTCGCCACGGCCTGCGCTCTAACCTCACAGGCCGTGGCGACAGTGGCAATGCCCCCAGCTCCCTGGACCCCGCCGCCCCGCCGGCAGCGCAGGGCCTCGCAGCGCCCACAGTCTCAGCTCTTCCCAGATCTGGGAGAGACCCAGATTCCAGAGAATCTGCAGGTGTCAAGGGCCAAGCTGACTGTGGCCCGTGGGGTAGGATGACGCCAGAAGGACCCCTCAAGGAGGACAAAACGAGCCTTATGGCTACATCTTGTTCCACCCAGGATATCCATGGGAGGGAGGGTAGGGAGATGGGGCAGAGTTCCTGGGAAAGTAAACTTTGGTATAGTTGCAGCCCATGTTGTCCCTATGTTTGAGACTGGGGTGCAGAGCACCTTGAACTGAAAGGAAAAGCACTTAAGTCCCTGCTCCTAATCACATAGGTGACCTGAGGCTCTTGGAGGTCTGTGATGCATAGAGATAAGATGAGGAAGCATGTTGACCTTTTCCTAAGATTAAGAAGGCTGTTAGAAAAGTGGTGGTGGAGGAAGCTGGAGGAAGGCACCCATCAGAACCATGGAGACAGTCCCACAGCAAATCTTTTATGACAGAGGGTGCACTGATGTCCAGAGAAATAAGGCATCTGATCCTGAGTACAAGCGCCCATTCAGGCCGCATCTCAATGCAGAAAATTTTGTACAACTATATTCATAGCAGCTCAATTCACAATAGCCAAGAATTGGAATCAACCCAAATGCCCATCCATGGAGGAATGGACAAGGAAACTATGGTATATTTACATGATGGAATTATACTCAGCTGAAAGGAAAAATGACACATCAAAATTTAGGAAAAAATGGTCTGACTTTGAGCAGATCTTACTAAGCGAACACTCAAAAGAACAGAGAATGGAACGCCGCATACTCTCCCTCATATGCGGTCCATAACCAGGATAACTGTTTTCCTTATGCAGACTAGTAGAAAGAACTGAGAGGTTATAAATGTGGGGTAAGGGAAGGGGGGAGGGGAATGACTCAAGCATGAGGCTAAACCAAATTAGGTTCAAAAACATAAAATTCTCACGAGCATACTGTAACCTAAAGAGTAAGTAGTGGGCGTCAACTGGTAAGAGGGGCCATGAGTAGTAGGGGAGAATGTCTAAGTCTGTGAATAATTGAGTAGTCTGAGAGCCCCAGGTCCCGGCCACTGGTTCCTTCCCTCACTGAGCTGTTCACCAAAGTGACCCATGAGGTTACAAAAACAAGACAGAATTCTGTCAAGGCTCTTGAATGCCCTCCCCAGGCCTGAGGCAAAACCCTGTTGCTGAAGAAACCACAGAATACCATCGTTCAACATCAACAGACTCTTCGAGGTCTGGAATGGTAACCAGCCCCCAGATGGCAGTTAGTGCAGTGCTGGAAGACACTACACAAGCTGCCAGGGGAAGCTGAACAACGACGGCTGGTGTAAACAGACCACTGACATGAAACAGTCTGAGGCCATGAGTAGGCTGACCACACCTCCTACTGGGAGAGAAAAGGAAACCAAGAAAGGAGCAATTGTGCAATGGAGGAGCCTGGGCCTGGGGGAGACAATCAACAGCTATTAAATTC